>WNWK01002918.1:82500-188236 GCA_009830355.1 Cherax destructor
GCTCTTCTTTCCTGCTACTTTTAACTATTATTTAAGCATACATGTATTTTATATTTAATGAAAGAATGTATAATATATATCATGAGAGACATGTTACTTAACCCTTTGGGGGTCGACAGGCCTTCTCAGGAAAGTGTTCCTGGGGTCGAAATTTTTTTGGAAAAAAAAAAATTAATTTTTTCTTGTGAAATGATAGAGAATCTTTTTCCGATCATAACGCCACCAAAATTATGAAATTTGATCGAAAACTAACGGAATTATGCTTTCGCGAAGTTAGCGGTAGCCATGACACTTACGCATCGGCGATTTTGCCCACTTTGAGCCCTATTTTCGACAAATTCCAATGTATCAGTCTCCAAACATTATAGCTATTTCGCTAGAACTCCATTTCTTCTATCGATTGAGTACAAGAAACCGCCTATTTACCAATTTCATCTACCCAAAATAGTGGTCAGAAAATGGCAATTTTCCAATTTCACACAAATTTCAAACTGTGCCAATTTCAAAATAGGGTCCAGAGTAAACAAGGCAGACATTCCTGGCACTAAAATAACATGTTCTCTATTCATTAGTCACGTCTCCAGGCCCCTGTTCCATTACTTTTGCTTTTCATTTTGAATTTTTATTCTCACAAAAAATAGAAGATTTACTGTTATGTATACAACTGCATCATTGTAAAAATGGTATAAATAATATCAGAGCACTTGTGCATGAATATAAGACTCGCCAGTTGATGTGTATTGGAGGCATGGTGTGATTTGTTTACTCTTGAACATCGTCAAAAATCGAACATTTTTGCTACTTTGAGCTCAATTTCAAGGTACTTGTCATTGTCATACCAATCAAAATCATCTCTATTTCTGTAATATATATTCCATTCTATCAAATGAGACCAAGAAAACGAGAATACATCAATAAATACCATACGAAAATCGACTGCAAATTCGCTGTTTTAATCGAAAAACGGTCAGAGTTTTTTTCTCTCATTATGCAGTGTGTACTGCAGGATTTTTTATACTGCGACACTGACCACACAGACCCATTCTTTCATATGTATGCCTACCAGACGTTTTCTGCTTAAATTGAGGCCGCTAGAATTTGGGCGTACTAGTACGGCACCAACCCCTGCTCGTAAAACGTACTAGTACGGCACCGACCCCCAAAGGGTTAAACAATAATACTTGGCTATTGGAAACACAAATATGAACTATTGTTTGAACGATATCTTTACAGATGCTTCTTGAAACATCTGTTATTATCTAAATTGTAAATGGGATGGAGAGATCATGCATCCCAGAATTTCTTGGTTTTGAAACTATTTAGTTGAAGACTAGAAATAAAGCAACATTAGTTGGGTCTAAAGCATTGCACTAAAACATTGATTGATTTTCTGTACAGTAGTATATGGAGCATGGCAGGCATAAAAGAATAGTGGCAAGCTAAAGTCTCATCATTATTTGACAAGATTTGCAAATGTGTATAAAAATATTTGCAAATATTTTAAATAAAAATAATAATTTCAGACATTTTAGTGTAAAAATGTTATACATTTGTATTACGTTACTAAAGAAATATTTCCTTAACAAATGGTTCAGTTTTGCAAGTTGCACTAGTGAGCACAATTTTGATAAGTTCACTCCCACATACAGAAATGATCAAAGCTTAAAAAGGGCTAGTTACAAAGCCAGTTAGTTTCTCTGGACCTTCTCTTGATACATTCATTAGCCATCATAGTGGAGTTTGATCAGTGAAGAACTACAGTGGTACCCCGGTTTACGATATTTTTTCATTCCAGAATGCTGTTCAAGTGCCATTACCAAACGAATTTATCTCCTTAAGAAAAGTTGTAAAATAGACTGTCTTTTAGACCCCCAAAATTACACTTACAAAGCATTTAAAAATAAACTTACATAAAAGGGTGAGTTTGGGGACCATCGTAAACCGGGGTACCACTGTATTATGATTTGAATTGGAACTTTTCATATATTCATTTTGCTGTATACTTATTTCTTATACATAGTACAGTGCAATAGTGAAAATACACTGAAACTTAAATTTTTAAGAGAAATTGTAGATACTGTATCTTTCAAGTAAAAAGAAAACTATTTAATGTAAAACTTAAACAGCATACAAATGCCTTGCGATATTTGGAAACTTGTTTTATACTGTATTCTGTATGCCTTTTATGGCACTCAGATGATAGCTCATGATAAACTTGAGAATATTTTGATTACAAGGTTTCACATAAATAATTACACGATTAATGGCAATCATTTTTAATAGTGCAAAGTGGTTATAAAATGAGATCAGTATGTTTACAGTATTCTTGAAAACAGTTGTGAGTGAACTTCAGTGTAATTGGAAGTTAGTTTGGTATAAGTGAAGTTAAGGACATAGATATTAGAATTAAATATGTTTTCATGTTATAATTTAAATGAAAATTTGATTGTTATTGAATTTCATTTATGGTTTCTTTTAACATCTTATTCATAATGAGAGCAAAATTCACTGTTTGTACAGAAGCTTGCAACACACCCAGTATTAGTATGAAATAAATTTTTGTTTAATTAAAGTTTGCCTCCCCCTGTGTATGTGTCTGCTCAGCTACTTTTTACTGGTATTGAGATCTAGCTCTTGGACTGTCAATGTGTGGTCAGGCGATGTGATCCAGTTCTGTTACACAGTACTGTGCTATATATTTGCTTTTAGAATTTTCTACAGATTCAGCATCTAATATATTGTAAGGTACCTTGTTCATTACAATTATTGCCCAAACCCTCTTACAAATACTACATTCTTTATTCTATGGTTTATTTGGGTTTTCAGCTTATATTTGTTTACCCTTTTCCTGATGCCCTCTTACTTCAAGAAGTCAGTAATTTTTCATTGTTTTCTTAAGTACAGGTTAAGTGTGCACACACACTTTCCTTGTAACTCTTGTTCCTCACGCCTTATTGACGCACTTATTGCTAACCTTTTTATTTTCTCTGGCTTCTTCGTGAATAAGACACGTTCACACCTGGGAATGTTATTCTAATTCAGAGACATAAGATTTATATAGTGATAATTGAGTGGTACAGCTTAAGTAGTAGTGTAGTAATAGTCATTGTCTTCATGATGGTCAGTCTTGTAGGAAGTTTTGAGTGTAAGGCTATGCATTAGAAGTAGAAAATCCAAGATATTTTACCATACCAAGAATCCAGTGTTGCTGTCCCTGGCAAGTATGACTATATCAAAGCTACTACATAATACCACATAGTAATACTACATAATACCAACCCCGGTGCAACACCGGGGTACGTATTTTGATAGATGTTTTGCCCACCAGGGTATCTTTACTTGAAAGATGTTTTACCCACCAGGGTATCTTGAAAGACATTTCACCCACCAGGTTTTTTTTAGTAATCTTTATGTATTATATGAATGGTTTGATATTACAGTGGACCCCCGTAGATTGGACATAATTCATTCCAGAATGCTGTTCTAGTGCCGTTACCGAACAAATTTGTTCCCATAAGGACAAATGTAAATTAAATTAGTCCGTTTCAGACCCCCAAAAATACACTTACAAAGCACTTACAAAAATACACTTACATAATTGTTCGAGTTGGGAGCAGTACGATTTCCAGGGGTCCACTGTACCGGGAAATGGTTTTGAGAGGTCAGTGTCCCCTATGACTCAGTCACAAGTCAAGCCTCTCAGTAGATGACCTAATCAATCAGGCTGGTGGTGCAAGCAGTACATTGTCCAATGTATGAACCACAGCTCAGTTGGTCAGGAATTAACTTGAGGAACTTATCAGGTACCTGACCAGCCGGGCTGTGGTTCGTACGTCGGTTTGCTTGCGGCTAATAGTGACAGCCTGGTTGATCAGGCCCTGATCCACCACGAGGCCTGGTCACAGACCGGGCCGTGGGGGCGTTGATCCCTGAAACCCTCTCCAGGTCTCCAAAGTAGGTAGGTTTCCTCTTAAAGACAGCTAGGGTTCTTTTGTTGATCCCCTTACAGTGAAGGGAGAGTCAGCTCCTGTGTTGAATTCATAAAGTTCCTTATTTGTAAAGTAGTGTAAAATACCACTAGAACAAACAGTCCAGCCCCCAAAATTAATATTGATCTGAAGTGTCCACATTTAAAAAAAAAAAAAAAAAAAAATTAAAATAGAAAATCTTTTTCTGAGGGTAATGACACCAAAAGTATAAAATTTGATGGAAAACTTACTGAATTACGCATGCACAAAATTAGAGGTCTGGGCACCACGAAAGTCACAGTATAATGGCCGGAATAATTCAACTCTCAAATTAGATATGAAACTTTGATGATCTCAGTCAAGTAGGACCATTATCAGGTTGCAACTTGATAATAGTCTACAGCAAATTGAAACATCATCATTTCCAGTTTAAGTGTTAGTCGTAAAGTGAGTTTTGTACTGGTTTGTTCATTATTCCATCTAACTTTGTAATATGTGATTGTGTTCCTTGTGTACATCTTAAAAGGTTTAGTGTGGTGCTTTACCTCACAGATGAGCCTGTCCTCTGACAGTTTACTTGTAGTATGTAGAAGCTTGTATTTTACTAGATAAAAGATAATTACATGTGATATAACACTTAAAAGTTAATAAATACACATTTTTATTGCAGTACAGTAGTTAAGTATTAATATTGTTAACATGACTTGCTAAGAATTTTAAGTCTTATTTTTTAATGAAAATCTTGAGAGAAGAGCATATTAATAACTTGGTAAGAGTATTCACATGGTGCCAGTAGTTATAAAGTACTGTACTGTACTTGTATCTCAGTGATCTGACTTAATGCGGTGATGTTTATATCCAAGTGTTAACAGTCAAACAATGTTTTTTTTGTGGTAAATCCTACAAAATTTAAACATTGTACCAAGCACATTTATGTTTGTATTCTTCATTATTAAAGTCTTTGTTTATTGTAAAAAAAAATAATTATTTTATTTATACCATAATGCTGTTCCTCTAGTTTTGTAAATGTTTTCCTTATTGTGGTCAACCTAATGCCTCTAATAGCAATGCTAAAGCTTGTTGCCGTCAGCTTGGTACTTATGATGGGAATGATGAAGCTATTTGTTGACAATCTAATACGTCTGATGGAAATACAAAAATTGTTTGTTGTCAGCTTGGTACTTACGATGGGAATCATTAATTTTACTTTTGTTTGTACAGTCCCTTTAATGAGAATACATACTGTTAATGATAATGCTTTATATCTTTGAGCATACAGATGATGTAGATACATGAGTAGATACATTAATAAAATATTAGGCATCAAAGAAACCCACTAATTATGTAATGCATTTAGGGCAACTAATCATAAGGCTTACAAAGTAGTATACTTAAGAACTAGACATAGCATTGTGTAGGTCTTCTTGTGTTATTAAATACAATCATACACTCAACAAGAAAGGTAGCTAGTGACAAAGTGCATTTACACAACAGATGAACCAAAACATATTTTTTTGTTAAAAGAGTTTTAATAGATTTATCCTATAAATATAACCAAGAGGGAGAAAGCTATATTAACTGTACTGTGGGCATATTTTTCTACATTATTTTTCCTGTAGGATTGTAGAGCATATAGCATGACATGTGTATTCCAAGGTATGTGTTGCCCCAAATCCTGATGCCCTGTTGAACTAACAAGGATACACATTTACCTGACCCTTACATTCATCTGTACCTTTGATAAACTAAGTGTTAGCACATGTAGCATAGCCCAGTAGGGTACAGTGTATCCATTTTCTTTTGACTTTAAGTAATATCCTTCAAGTTAAAAACCAATCATAATATTTTGCGCAAAATGAGTACTCATTGATGTTTGTTTTAACCAGATTAGAACAATATTTAGAAGGAAATTACCGAAAATAAAAAGAAGGAGATAAACCAGTCATAAGATTTTTCTTAAAATTGACTAACTCTTCACCCCTAAAGCTTTTTTTTTTCTTTTCTGGTTCACCATTATCGATAAAGAAGTGGTGGAGGAAGACTCGACTCCATTCATAGTTTTAGGCTAGGAGAGAGTGACTCTGGCAAGTGGCAAGTTGAAAAGCAGGGCCAGGAGCTAAGACTTGACCCCTGCAACCACATATACAGTGCTAGTCTTAGCATTATGCCGGGTGAGTGCCCCAACATAATGCTGTGACGAAAATCAAAGGCCTACCATACAAGGGGGTCTTTTTTCGTCAGCGCATTATGCCGGGTAGCAGCCGTTAGCATGACGTTATGGCCTGCCGCCACACTCCACAGTGACCCCTCAGTGCTCACGTGGCTACCGTGGTGAGAGGAAGTGTTGCACTTTTGTCTCTCATCCGCCCCATCTTTTGTCCGGTGTTCCCTTTGGTTTTGGGGCTATACATGTTTGATTATGGGTAAAAGGAAGTCTTTAACACCTGAAACTATAGCTCAAATCATAGAGCTTCACAAAGCTGGGCACCAGACTAAAGAAATAGTGGAGAACGTTGGTGTGTGTGAGAGCATTCAGTGAGGAACTGGGCGCAGCGTTTCAAGGCTGGTGGCGGTGTCGAGTTACCGTGTACCAAACCTCGGCCTGGCCCCTTGAAGAAGACATCTGTTCGTACCTTAACTGTGTTAAAGAAGCAGTTAGAGAGTACACCTAAGATAACTGCTAGAGAATTGAAAGAAAAGAACCCACATCTTCTCTCAGAGGTGTCTGTAAGAACTGTTAACAGACGTGTGTCAGAACTGGGCTACAGTAGTCACCGCCAGGTTAAGAAACTGATCCTCTCCAAGCCACTCAGTGCTCAGAGTGTTCTTGAACTCATTGTGCTTCCCAAAAAACCAGTAAATGAACCAGTATAATTACCTGGAGTTATTGTGTGACAATTTACCTGAGGCAGGATGGTGCACCGTGTCATACCACCAAATCTGTAGTTCAGTGGCTTAAGGACTATGAAGTGAGGTTCTTTAATGACTAGCCAGGCAATTCCCCACGCCTAAACCCTATTGAGAACCTTCGGTCAATAGTGAAACAAAGTTTACTGGGCAAGGATATCAGTTCCATCTCGCAGCTGGAGGCTGCTCTACATGAAGCATGGGATAATATACCTCCCCAAACCCTCAAGAATTTGTGTGAGAGTCTTCCTACATGGCTGAGGGACGTGATTAAGCATACAGGACACAGCACCAAGTATTAAAGCCTCAGAAAGTGTGCAAATATATATACTATTATAATCTTTCATGGTATGTGTTTGTTTTGGTACGTGTGTATCTGCACGCCAGCACAGTGTGTAAGTTTATTTAAGTACAGGCACTCATAAGTATAATTATCAGAATAGTATATATATAAAACATGAAATAACTTTAAAACACTTGAAATTTTGGAAAGTTTCCAGACATGATGGAGAGACGTGGTGCTCACGGAGATCACGGAGAATGTAAACAAACTGAGTGGGGCATGGTGACCGTATTAGAAAGTTAGGTTGAGGGGAACTGTATAACAAGTTCTGGTCATAATTTGAAATGTCTATATTAGCGGGGCCCTACTGCATATGCATACACACACACACACACACACACACACACATACACACACACACATAGTGGCTAGCGCTCTTGCTTCACGCACGGAGGGCCCGGGTTCAATTCCCAGCGGGGCCGAAACATTTTGAAGTGTTTCGTTACACACATACAACAGGCCTAGTGTCTAATCGACATGTGCCTAGGACAAAATGGTAACTAACACACACACACACTAAGGAATCATTCAAGACTCTGTATACCATATACGTCAGGCCCATACTGGAGTATGCAGCACCAGTTTGGAACCCACACCTGGTCAAGCACGTCAAGAAATTAGAGAAAGTGCAAAGGTTTGCAACAAGACTAGTCCCAGAGCTAAGGGGATTGTCCTACGAAGAAAGGTTAAGGGAAATCGGCCTGACGACACTAGAGGACAGGAGGGTTAGGGGAGACATGATAACGACATATAAAATACTGCGAGGAATAGATAAGGTGGACAGAGACAAAATGTTCCAGAGAGGGGACACAGAAACAAGGGGTCACAATTGGAAGTTGAAGACTCCTATGAGTCAAAGGGATGTTAGGAAGTATTTCTTCAGTCATAGAGTTGTCAGGAAGTGGAATAGCTTAGAAAGCGACATAGTGGAGGCAGGAACCATACATAGTTTTAAGACTAGGTTTGATAAAGCTCGTGGAGCAGGGAGAGAGAGAGAGAGGACCTAGTAGCAATCAGTGAAGAGGCGGGGCCAGGAGCTATGACTCGACCCCTGCAACCACAAATAGGTGAGTACAAATAGGTGAGTACATATATATGTATATATACAGTGGTACCTCTACTTACGAGCAAAATTCGTTCCAGACGGCTATTCAAGTGCCGATACTAAAGGAATTTTTTCCCATAAGAAATAATGAAAATTAGATTAATCCATTCAGACCCCCAAAAATACACATACAAAAGCACCTACAAAAATACACTTAAATAATTGTTCGAGTTGGGAGCTGCTGGTAAGTAGAGGTACCACTGTGTATACATGTATGGTTACAGATAAGCCCTCTGGAACGGATTAATATTGCTAACCGGGGGTTGACTGTGTGTGTGTGTGTGTGTGGAATGGAATGGAACGAGAATGGAACGAGACAGAGTGACTTCGAGAGTGTATAAATCTGTAGTGGAGGGAAGGCGGGGTAGGGGTCGGCCTAGGAAAGGTTGGAGGGAGGGGGTAAAGGAAGTTTTGTGTGCGAGGGGCTTGGACTTCCAGCAAGCATGTGTGAGCGTATTTGATAGGAGTGAATGGAGGCATATGGTTTTTAATACTTGACGTGCTGTTGGAGTGTGAGCAAAGTAACATTTATGAAGGGATTCAGGGAAACCGGCAGGCCGGACTTGAGTTCTGGAGATGGGAAGTACAGTGCCGGCACTCTAAAGGAGGGGTGTTAATGTTGCAGTTTTATAACTGTAGTGTAAAGCACCCTTCTGGCAAGACAGTGATGGAGTGAATGATGATGAAAGTTTTTTCTTTTTCGGGCCACCCTGCCTTGGTGTGAATCGGCCGATGTGTTAATAAAAATATATATATATATATATATATATATATATACAGTGGTACCTCGACTTACGATATTTTTTCATTCCAGAATGCTGTTCAAGTGTCATTACCAAACGAATTTATCTCCTTAAGAAATGTTGTAAAATAGACTAGTCCTTTTAGACCCCCAAAATTACACTTACAAAAGCATTTAAAAATATAAACTTACATACAAGGGTGAGTTTGGGGACCATCGTAAGTCGAGGTACCACTGTATATATATATATATATATATATATATATATATATAACACACACACACACACATACACACACACACACACACACACAACCCCTGGTTAGCAATATTAATCCGTTCCAGAGGGCTTATCTGTAACCAAAAATATCGTTATCTGATTCAATTTTCCCCTTAAGAAATAATGGAAATAAAATTAAACCGTTCCAGACTTCCAAAAGTAGTAAAATAAAATATTTTTTTACAACATAAGACATGCATTTACACACAAGTTTATGAGAAATAAAGAAATAATACTACAATAACATGTCACTTACATTTATTGAAGAGTTGTTGATGTGTGGAAGACGGGAGGAGGGGAGAAGATGGAGTAGTATGCTAGTGTTTGGAAGGGGAATCCCCTTCCATTAACACTGCAGGTGGCAAGTTCTTTTCTGGGGTTACTGGCCTTTTGCTTTGAATGTTACACTCCCTGCATGAATGCTACACTCCCTGCATGAATGCTACACTCCCTGCATGAATGCTACACTCCCTGCATGAATGCTACACTCACTGCATGAATGTTACACTCCCTGCATGAATGCTACAGTCCCTGCATGAATGCTACACTCCCTGCATCCCTGCTTCACTCCCTGCATGAATGTTACACTCCCTGCATGAATGCTACACTCCCTGCATGAATGCTACACTCCCTGCATGAATGTTACACTCCCTGCATGAATGCTACACTCCCTGCATGAATGCTACACTCACTGCATGAATGTTACACTCCCTGCATGAATGCTACAGTCCCTGCATGAATGCTACACTCCCTGCATCCCTGCTTCACTCCCTGCATGAATGCTACACTCCCTGCATGAATGCTACACTCCCTGCATGAATGCTACACTCCCTGCATGAATGCTACACTCCCTGCATGAATGCTACACTCCCTGCATGAATGCTACACTCCCTGCATGGATGCTACACTCCCTGCATGGATGCTACACTCCCTGCATGAATGCTACACTCCCTGCATGAATGCTACACTCCCTGCATGAATGCTACACTCCCTGCATGAATGCTACACTCCCTGCATGAATGCTACACTCCCTGCATGAATGCTACACTCCCTGCATGAATGCTACACTCCCTGCATGAATGCTACACTCCCTGCATGAATGCTACACTCCCTGCATGACTGTTACACTCCCTGCATGAATGCTACACTCCCTGCATGAATGCTACACTCCCTGCATGAATGCTATACTCCCTGCATCCCTGCTTCACTCCCTGCAACACTCTTTACCACAGGCTTGGCACTAGGAGCTTTCTTGGGGCCCATGGTGGCTTATTTAGCAGTTGCAAGCACTAAAAACAGTGGAATAATGACAATATACTGGTATGAATGCGTGGGTGGTGGTCGCTCTCGCTTGTAAACAATAGCACTGACACTCCGTGGAGTGCCCGGGGCCAGCTGGGCCAATGCGTACGCGTCCGGGACGAATAGCCAACTCCGAGCAGATCGCCTAATACCGAGCCAAAATTCTCATAAAAAAACCTGTCGAACACCGATTTGGACGACCTCCGACGCCGTCGAGCACTGGGGGTTGACTGTATATATATACAGTGGTACCTCGAGTTACGATGGTCCCCAAAATCGCCCTTTTATGTAAGTTTATTTTTTTAAATGCTTTTGTAAGTATATTTTTGGGTGTTTAAAAGGACTAGTCTATTTTACATTATTCCTTATGGGGATAAATTCGTTTGGTAATGGCACTTGAACAGCATTCTTGAACGAAAAAATATCGTAACTCGAGGTACCACTGTATATACACATACATACATACATACAGTGGTCCCTCGACTAACAAAATTAATTCGTTCCAGGAGCTAGTTCTTAACACAAAAAATTCATAATTTGAAACTTTATTTCCCATAAGAAATAATGTAAATACAATTAATCCGTTCCACAGAAAAATATTCACAAAAAATACATTTTAATTATAGTTCTACATACACAAAACAACATTATTAAAACTATAAATACTACTACTACTAATACTAAATAATAAAAAACAGATTAATAAATAACATTTACTTACCTTTATTGAAGAGAGTTGCAGGCATCTGGAAGATAGGGAGGACGACAGGGGGAGGGTGTTAGTGATTGGAAGGGGAATCCCCCTCCAAAATGATTTCAGGTAACAAGTCCTTATCTGGGTTTACTTCCCTTCTTTTTCTTTTAATGCCACTAGGACCAGCTTGAGAGTCACTGGATCCCTGCCTCGAGAAATAACTGTCCACAGTCCTCTGTTTCTGGCGCCTGTTTAATATTTTCCTGAAGTGCAACATGGCTCTGTCACTGAACTGGTTGCACCATCAACAACTTCTCAACCTCATCCACTGTTTTCGATCTATTTTTCGTTAACATATCAATCCTTTTGCAACATTAGCTTCCTTGATCTCATTTCTCTTTGCCAGGATAGTGGCGATAGTAGATGCGTTTTTCTTGTACATCCTGGCAAGCTCACTCAGACGTACGCCACTCTCATATTTTTCTACAATCTCTTCAGTTCAATGGTGTTCCTCACTCTCTTTACCACAGGGGTGCCACTAGGAAGCTTCTTTGGACCCATGGTGACTTATTTCACAGTGACAATCACTGAACCAGCAATAAACACAACAAAAGTATTGTGAATGTTTGAAAGAGTGCACTGGGTAATGTTCTCTCAAGTGTTAACAACGCTTGACTGGCGTCCTGTCTGCATCACTGCGCTTGCGTGGGGCAGGCGGACAGGTCTGGTACGGTTTGCTACACGAGTAAATGTTCACTACACGAGAAAAATATTTTGCGAAAAAAGCTTTTGTTACACGATTTTTCCGTTATATGGAGCTTTCGTTAGTCGGGGTTCCACTGTACATACATACAGTGGATCCCCGGAAATCGGCCATAATTCGTTAAATGAATTTGTCACTAAGTGAGGAGCATACTGTAATGGTAATGGGTTTGTGTCAACATCTTTGATATTGTTTTAATGTCACCTTTGCAACATTTATAACATTTCTGGTATATTTTTAAATGTATATACAGTAGTGTACTGTAGTACGTATATTGAAATAAAAAGAATAGAGAAAATCAGCTCTTATATATACATCATTTAGATACAGTGGACCCTCGGTTAACGAATACCCCGGAAATCGTGCAATTATGTAAGTATAATTTTGTAAGTTCTTGTGGAAGTGTATTTTTGGGGGTCTGAAATAGACTAACCTACGTGAAATTTTTCCTTAAGGTAGTAAATTCGTTCGGTAATGGCACTTGAGCAGACTTCAGGAGTGAAGTTTTTACGAAACTCGGGGGTCCACTGTATAAATACTGGTCAGAGAGCCCGTCGTAAGTCCGAGGCGTCGGTAAACGAGTACATCGCTAAGAGGGGAGAGGCTGTACAGGAGAAGGGTTACTAGCCCCTTGTTCCTGGTATTTTAGTCACCTTTTACGACACGCATGGCTTATGGAGGAAGAATTTTGTTCCACTTTCCCATGGAGATAAGTGGAAATAAACAAGAACAAGAACTAGTAAGAAAATTAGAAGAAAACCCAGAAGGGTGTGTATATAAATGCTTGTACATGCATGTGTAGTGCATGCTTGTACATGCTTTCATTTTACACTCACTTTTCAGGATGGTAGTACCTCCCTGGGTGGTTACTGTTTACCAGCCTACTACCTATATACACACACACATACATACACATACACACACCCAGACACACACACACACACACACCCAGGAGGCCCGGGTTCGATTCCCGGCATGGGATTTAGTTTTACACAGCCCTGGTGGCCTGGTGGCTAAAGCTCTCGATTCACGCACGGAGGGCCCGGGGTCAATACCCGGCGGGGCGGAAACATTTCGAAGTGTTTCCTTACACACACACATACAACAGGCCTAGTGTCTAATCGACATGTGCCTAGGACAAAATGGTAACTAACACACATACATACATACCTTTGAAGAGTTTCGAGAGTTTCACTACTCTCGGAGCCCGGCCAGGGGCCAGGCTCATCTGGTGCTTGCCTGGTCAACCAGGCTGTTGCTGCTGGAGGCCCGCTGCCCCATACATACCTCTTATGCAAAAAAAGTAAAAAGTTTATTTTTAATATCTTATGCATAAGTTGAGCAATGCTTTGAGAGGCAGCAGTGCAATATTTTAAGATTTAAGTACAGTAGACCCTCGGAAATCAAACATTCTTCATTCCAGAATGCTGTTCAAGTGCTGTTACCAAACGAATTTATTCCCATAAGGAATGATGTAAATTAGATTAGTCCGTTTCAGACCCCCAAAAATACACTTATAAAAACACTTACAATAATAAACTTACATAATAGGGCGAGTTTGGAGTGTTTGATTTCCGAGGGTCCACTGTACTGTTGTGGATATTTTCCTGGAATACTGTACATAAGTTCAGTAAGCATCTTGTTCAAATGTGATTTACACCTACGTACATTGTACAAGTGTTTTTACATAATGTTTTACTTCCTGAAAAAATCTCCCAGTCTACTTTTTTTTCATCTATAGTTAAGTGGAGTTGATAGAGATGAGGGTGTGGATGGTGTTGGTATTGTGGAGTTACTGGAAGGTGGGTGACCCCCAAATAGTGCTATCAGTGTGTGATATACACAACATACAATATATGGATATCAACCCGTCAAAAATATTACCCATAAATATCAGTCCCCCTTTTTTTCTAAACATTTTGTCTTAAAACTTCACTCTTTACTTATGTATATGTTAAAACAACTTAGTACAGTGGTACCTCGACTTACGATATTTTTTCATTCCAGAATGCTGTTCAAGTGCCATTACCAAACGAATTTATCTCCTTAAGAAATGTTGTAAAATAGACTAGTCCTTTTAGACCCCCAAAATTACACTTACAAAAGCATTTAAAAAAATAAACTTACATAAAAGGGTGAGTTTGGGGACCATCGTAAGTCGAGGTACCACTGTATTAAACTATAGTGTTTTACACTACACACATTTAAATGATATCATGTTAAATGAGTTTCAGTATCTTGTGCTCTCTTAGGTAAGGTTTAAAATGAAAAACAAGTCTCTGCGACATACATTTTTTGTGATTGTCCTCACACTCCTCTTGTGATTGTCACATTCATCTCTTGTGATTGTTACATACATCTCTTGTGATTGTCACATACATCTCTTGTGATTGTCACATACATCTCTTGTGATTGTCACATACATCTCTTGTGATTGTCACATACATCTCTTGTGATTGTCACATACATCTCTTGTGATTGTCACATACATCTCTTGTCATTGTCACATACATCTCTTGTCATTGTCACATACATCTCTTGTCATTGTCACATATTTCTTGTGATTGTCACATACTTCTCTACTGTCCACATACAGTAGACAACCACCTTTTATACGAGTTGTAGAAAAACGAAGCTAAACGTGAAAACAATAGGTGGTGAACAAACAACTTTTCTTTTAATTGCACAATTCACCTAATATAATAAACTACTTATTGTACAGCGATTTTAAAAGGTACTCTGATGTTATGGGGACATTAAAGCATGTTTTATATGATTCATTATTATTTAACCTAGCATAACCTAGGAAAGTCGAGCAGTGTGAATACAGTGGACCCCCGGCTAACAAACACCCCGAAAATCGTACAATTATGTAAGTATAATATTGTAAGTGCTTGTGGAAGTGTATTTTTGGGGGTCTGAAATAGACTAACCTACGTGACATTATTTCTTAAGGAAGTAAATTCGTTCGGTAATGGCACTTGAGCAGGCTTCTGGAATTAATTTTGTTCGTTAGCTGGGGGTCCACTGTACACTTATTCTAAACTTACTCTAAATTCTGGTTGTTGCTTGTGGCTTGATGTCATTGGGAAGGGTTGGTGTGGCACTATTGGACCACACAGATGAGATGGATGAAGTGGAGGTCTGGGGTTTGTTGGCTGAAGTGGATAGCTGGGGTTTGTCGGCTGAAATGGTTGACTGGAGTTTGTTGACTGAATTGGATGGCTGGGGTGTGTGAGCTGAAGTAGAGGGCTGGGGTGCATGGGCTGAAGTAGAGGGCTGGGGTGCATGGGCTAAAGTAGAGGGCTGGGGTGCATGGGCTAAAGTAGAGGGCTGGGGTGCATGGGCTGAAGCAGAGGGCTGGGGTTTGTGGGCTGAGTTTGACGCAGCTCTTATGGGAGCCCTGAAATGTTCCGTCACATGTCTCTGCTGTGTATTACCCAGCAGTACTTTATACAGCTGATGGTAGGACATCATTGCTTGGTCCAGCATCCACCTCAGACCACTGCTTTGGGATATGTCAGATCTCTTCAATGAAAAATTTGCAATTTTAATGGCAGTATGAAACTGCTCATGTAACTGTTGTAGTGTTAACTGTTTCTCTTCAGGCTCTTCTTCCTCATTCTCTACTACTGTCTGAGTCCCTTCTGTATGGGATTTGAGCCCCACCAACATTTCCTCTGGGCTTTTTTCTTCCTCATCATCCTTTTAACAGTTCACTGACATCTGACTGCATGTCTTCAAAGCCCTGCAGTCTTCTTGCCAGCTGAAGAATTTCCTGGACTTAACTTTAAACTAAGGGGAAAACCTGAAATTATTTATCAAACTAGGCCATAGTTTTCTCTAGCTTGCATTTATTGTTGATTTGAGCACATCCTATGTAGCTATGAAGTGGAGTAATGCATCTGCGATGTTGAATATATTCCAGAACTCTTCCACTCCAAGCTCTGAGTCATCATCCATTGCTACAGGCACTTCCTGCACCACTCTGCATGTCTAGATACATTTAAATAAATGCCTTAATTGTTCTTTTATACAGTTGTTGCATCAGTGATGTTGTATTTGGTGGTAAAAAGAAAACCTTTAGATTTGGGTTTGAATCTTTCAGCAGTTCAGGATGATCACAGGAATTATTAAGTCAGGAGAATCTTTAATGTGAGGCTCTTGCTGTGCAGATAAAATGTGACTTGGGAATAAAATGATGCTTGAGCCTGTCAACAAATAATTTATCTGTCATCCATGCTGACTGGTTTGACCACCAGAAAACAGGCAAAATGGTGTTGTTTTTGTTTTAAAGCACAGGGGTTCTTTCAGCAATAAACACATTGTATGTTGTATTAAAAATACCTGGGGGAAACTTCTTAAAAGTTTTGACTTTAAGACAAAACGTTGGCATATCCTTGAAACATGATACAATCAGTTTTTCATATAGCAGTGGGAACCTCTAAGGACCTTCGAACACAATATAGTAAATGATTTATTTCTATTACTGTGTTTTCAAACATTATTATTAGTAGGTCTTTTACACTTTTTTTTTTTTTTTTGCCATGGCATACTTGCATCTTGTATTCTGTTCACATACCTGTGACACAACTGTGATCAGTTTTGAGGGCTCTTCTATCCTTGCAGCCCAGCCTGAGGCCAGGCATTCCTTTTCACCACCTGATCAACCTGGCTGTTTGTGCTACTAACTGGCAGTTCCACTAACAACTTGTATGATTCAGTCCATGTAACAGGAAGCTGTCAGTTTCTTTTGAAAACGTGTGTCATCATCCTAGCAGATATCTCCTAGTAATACAGTACAGAATGTTGGAAAGTCTTGGACCATGGATTGAAGTTCTTTATTCTTTCTGTATTTTAAATATACGTAATGCAATATAGTAGGTGAAATTTTTACTATTGCATTCTCTATGCATGTTTATTCTCTTATTCATCATTTCTCAGTGAAACATGTTTTATGCAGACTACATGCTTCTACACTCAAGTTTTGCAAACATTGGTCTGGAGTTAGTGTTCCTGTTTTCCAAAAATTGGTTAAACATCCTGCAGTGTTTCTTGTTTCTTGGCGTTGAAATATGATATTTTATGCTGTTTTGCATATTGATGATGGTGATGATGCCATCCTAGAAATTATCTGTGTAATCATGATGCCTCTTTAGTTTCTTATTGAATGTGAAGCTTATGTGTAGTGTACTGTCATCATGACTCATAAAATCTTAATACTTAATATGATTGCAAACAAAGCACTCACTGGCTTGGAGTTGTAGGACTTGCTTGCCATGGGTTCAGACCCCACCCTTTCCATGGTTTGTAGCATACTGTATTTTAAATTCTAGTCAGCTCGGGTAATGCTGACTGTGTTAACTTGTATGTAATATAGTTGAAGTTCTCTGGAATGTATTTATTGTTTTACCTTTGATGTCCCATTTTGTATACAGTGTTGTTAGCCATTATTTTCAGCTTTAATTTTGAGAGTTTAATATCTCCTAAGAGGATAATACATGGTGCTAGATTATTTAGGCCCTCTAGAGTTTTTGATTCAGCACAATCGAACTTTGGAATTAACATGCTTCATAATTTGTGTGATTTAATTGTGCAATGTTTTTCTTGATGACAATTTTGTGAATAGCTTCATTTTTCTTTCTGCTTGGTGTATGATCACTAAATTAAAAAATAACTTGGATTTCTTTTAAAATGGGCTCTAAATTTTAAATAATCAATTTAGAGCATTTAACCCTTTCAGTGGCCATCACATAGATCTACAGTGGTCCCTTGGTTTTCGTGCATCTCCAAACTCGAACATTTATGTAAGTGTATTTTTGTAAGTACTGTTGCAAGTGTATTTTTGGGGGTCTGAAATAGACTAACCTACGTGACATTATTTCTTAAGGAAGTAATTGTTGAATGGCACTTGAGCAGCATTCTGGAATGAATTTTCGGCGAAAACCGAGGGACCACTGTACAGTGGACCCCCGAGTAACGAACAAAATTCATTCCAGAAGCCTGCTCAAGTGCCATTACCGTACGAATTTACTCCCTTAAGGAATAATGTCACGTAGGTTAGTCTATTTCAGACCCCCAAAAATACACTTCCACAAGCACTTACAATATTATACTTACATAATTGTACGATTTCCGGGGTGTTCGTTACTTGGGGGTCCACTGTATGTCATCGAGGCCAGGGTACCTCATGTAATTCTGTTACGAGGTCAGCAGCTCACTCAGATAAGGCCGGACTTGATTCCTGGAGATGGGAAGTACAATGCCGGCACTCTGAAGGAGGGGTGTTGATGTTGCAGTTTTATAACTGTAGTGTAAGCATGCCTCTGGCAAGACAGTGATGGAGTGAATGATGATGAAAGTTTTTATTTTTCGGGCCACCCTGCCTTGGTGGGAAGCAGCCAATGTGTTAATAAAAAATAATAATAAAAGAATGGATCTGTGGAGTAAGTGAGCACAATTAGGTTAGGTTAGGGACTATTTTTAAATTTGTACTTTTTTTTTAATTTTGTGTAAAATTGGCCAAATTACTGACTTCTGTGCACTTTAAAAGGTAGTTGAATGGGTAGCTTCTTTAGGTACACTAAACAGGCACCTAAAGTTAGTACCTGACTAGTGGCATCACTAGGGTTGGTGTCACTCGGGGCGGAATCTTTGGTGTCACCCGGGGCGGGATCTTTGGTGTCACCCCATGAAATCCAAGGGCGGGGGGATGGGGGGAAGTAAACTCCAGTTACATCACTACTGCATGACCAATGACTAATGTTTAGCAATGTAAACTTTTAAGGGCCATAAACCGAACAGGAGAATACTTCTTAACTTTATTAATGATAAAATAAATAATCGTAGTAATATTGAGGAAACATAAACTTAAATACCACTTTGAGTACAGGCAACAGATCCTACATTTATTCATCTTCAACAGTGCAAAAAACTTGAAAAATAAAGAAAAATGTTGCAATATCAGAGAAACACTAGTTCCAATTTGACCTTGAGTACAGGTAACATCTCAGTGAATCTGATCTTACATTTCCTTGCCTTCAATCCTGAAAAATCATCTATCACATCATCAAAATCAATGATTTTCCCTATATAGGCCTATTTGTACTCTGTAATCATATGTAATAGGCTATATATAAACAAAGGATTCTTCTCTTATGTTGGTGCAGCACTATTTTGTGCATTAGTGTCACCTTCTTTAGAGGCTTTATGGTGTCACCCCCTAAATGGTGTCACCCGGGGTGGCCTGCCCCCCCCTATGACGCCACTGTACCTGATCAATCGGGCTGTGGTTTGTACATCAGTTTGTGTGCGGCCAGCAGTAACAGCCTGGTTGATCAGACACTAATCCATCACAAGGCCTGGTCTCAGACCGAGCCGCGGGGGTGTTGATCCCCGAAACCCTCTCCAGGTAGACTCCAGGTAATTAATAGAACTGAAGGGATACTAGTGAAACAGCTAAGAATTTGGCTGAATGGAGCAGTAAAATTGGTTTAGATAAGACTCAAAGTGGGCAAAATTGCTAATGTTAAATTGCCTGCACTGCATAATTTTGTAAGTTTCCATCAACTTTTGTACATTTGTTGTCATTACCTCAGGAAAAGATTCTCTACCATTTCAGAAGAATTTTTTTTTTAAAGTGGACACTGAGAGCAATATTAATTTTGGGGGTCTGGATAGTGAAAGGATTAAAGAGATAAAGCTAAGAAACATTTAAATAATGCAAACATGCATTATTTAAATTATTTAAATACTGCATGACATGAACCCTGAGGCATCAGCGTTCATGTTATTGCCAGAACCTAAACCCGGCAAATTGTTGGGTTCAACTGTATTCTATGTCTTTTTTGTGAATTTCTCTACTATTACCAATGGTGGTTTGTGTATGAGAAGAATTACCAAGTTCTTGTTTTCTATTTTTGAATCCTAGTATTTTTTTCATATTTCATGATAGCAATATTTCTGTACAGCAAAATTAATCTTTTTTACATATGCCTACTACTCACTGTGATTTTATTTACTTTGTCACATCTGTACATACAGCATATATAATTTGGTATGCAGACAAATTAAAAAATCCCTTTTATGAGTTTTTGTAAAGACTCCACAAACAAACAAACACACACACACACACACACACACACACACACACACACACACACACACACACACACACACACACACACACACACACACACACACACACACACACACCACACACCACACACACACACACACACACACACACACACACACCACACACCACACACACACACACACACACAGCCCCCGGTGGCCTAGTGGGTAAAGCTCTTGCTTCACGCACGGAGGGGCCGGGTTCAATTCCCGGTGGGGCAGAAACATTTCGAAGTGTTTCCTTACATACACATACACACACACATATATACAACAGGCCTAGTGTCTAATTGACATGTGCCTAGGACAAAATGGTAACTAACACACACACACACACACACACACACGGTGGCCTAGTGGGTAAAGCTCTTGCTTCACGCACTGAGGGGCCGGGTTCAATTCCCGGTGGGGCAGAAACATTTCGAAGTGTTTCCTTACACACACATACATACAACAGGCCTAGTGTCTAATTGACATGTGCCTAGGACAAAATGATAACTAACACACACACACACACACACACACAGAGTCTCACAAGAGGTTAATGCGCTAGAGGATCAAGCACACATAACAGGAAAGGCACAGCAATGGATCAGAGAATACCTGACAGGGAGGCAACAACGAGTCATGGTATGTGATGAGGTGTCAGAGTGGGCACCTGTGACGAGTGGGGTTCCACAAGGGTCAATCCTAGGACCTGTACTGTTTTTGGTATATGTGAATGACATAATGGAAGGGATAGACTCAGAAGTGTCCCTGTTTGCAGATGATGTGAAGTTAATGAGAAGAATTAAATCAGTTGAGGATCAGGTAGGACTACAAAGAGACCTAGACTGGCTACAAGCCTGGTCCAGTAAATGGCTCCTTGAATTTAACCCTGCCAAATGTAAAGTCATGAAGATCGGGGAAGGGCAAAGAAGACCGCAGACAGAGTATAATCTAGGTGGCCAAAGACTGCAAACCTCACTCAAGGAAAAAGATCTTGGGGTGAGTATAATATAACTGCTGCAGCATAGGGGCGGCTGGCAAACCTAAGAATAGCGTTCCAATACCTCACTAAGGAATCGTTCAAGACTCTGTACACCATATACGTCAGGCCCATACTGGAGTATGCAGCACCAGTTTGGAACCCACACATGGTCAAGCATGTCAGGAAATTAGAGAAAGTGCAGAGGTTTGCAACAAGACTAGTCCCAGAGCTAAGGGGATTGTCCTACGAAGAAAGGTTAAGGGAAATCGGCCTGACGACACTAGAGGACAGGAGGGTTAGGGGAGACATGATAACGACATATAAAATACTGCGAGGAATAGATAAGGTGGACAGAGACAAGATGTTCCAGAGAGGGGACACAGAAACAAGGAGTCACAGTTGGAAGCTGAAGACTCCTATGAGTCAAAGGGATGTTAGGACGTATTTCTTCAGTCATAGAGTTGTCAGGAAGTGGAATAGCTTAGAAAGTGACGTAGTGGAGGCAGGAACCATACATAGTTTTAAGACTAGGTTTGATAAAGCTCATGGAGCAGGGAGAGAGATGACCTAGTAGCAATCAGTGAAGAGGTGGGGCCAGGAGCTATGACTCGACCCCTGCAACCACAAATAGGTGAGTACACACACACACAGAGCCCTGGTGGCTAAAGCTCTCGCTTCACGCACAGAGGGCCCGGGTTCAATTCCCGGCGGGGCGGAAACATACACACTCATACAACAGGCCTAGTGCCTAATCGACATGTGCCTAGGACAAAATGGTAACTAACTAACACACACACACTCTGGTGTTTTTATTCTCCGAAAATGGAAAATATGTAGTATTTGATTTTCATACAAATTTAATAAATACATTTGAAATACTAGGATTTACATCATACACACAATTGTTTTGTAAAAAAAAAAAAAAATTATTTTATAAGCATTTCTAAAATTCACCAGTTTTTACACAAGTTTTTGGTTCAAATGTGACTATTTGGCCTCCAGAACTGGGTAACTGGTATGTAGCTTAAGTTTATTTACGTGTGTATCCACAGTCATTATACAAAATTATGTACAGTACATTAACATGTCATTAAGCAGGTACCTTTACAGTTTTAACACAAATATTTATTTTTAAAAAATCATTGATAATTTTAATGTTTTGTTACCAGCTTTTGATGGTATTGCAGCATAAATTGTTAATTTATTTGCAAAAATCTTAATATTGTTCTTGGAAGCATTTTTCTCTTATTACCGTATTTTAAATGAAGGATGGCCAGTTATAGCTAAACAGCACATCCACTAATTTTAATAAAAAACTAGTTTTTCTAGTTGGTCAAGTTTGATGTTGGTTAAATTATTTGTCATTAAATTTAAGCTGACTTCATGAAACAAAAAAATGCACTTTATTTAAAACTCATGAAGAATGCATGTATGATACATAAACAAATGGATACTGAAATAATATTTTGTTGAGTGAGATGGAGGAGGGATGAGATTTAAGAGAGTGGCTTGGTTGAGGTGTGTTGTGGTTGTTGCAGGGCGTGGGTGGTGGTGGTGGTGAGGGCAGCTTGGACACTCTTCATCATCCCTGGCTCAGCAGCACAAGTGGTGGCATTAACACTCTGGCTAGGATAAACACGCTGTATTCTGCTCCAAATGTGGAAAAGCAGAAATTGATGCTGGCAGTGCATGCAGTTGCTGAAGGTCTCATGACAGGGAGACAGGCAGCCAAGGCCTTCAGTGTTCCTCGTACCACTCTGCGCCGATGGATGGCCCATGATCGTCGCCTCTTTCCCTGCCCCCACTGCTCTTACTGTGCCACTGAACGATCGCACCTCAGGAAGCACATTGCTAGTCGCCATCGAGACATTATAAACTACATTCCTCCTGCTCACCACATCTTTGGGCAGAATTTGTGTTTATCTCCATGCCAGTCTATTCTTCAAGACCATCCAAGTCAACCCATATCTGATGACCAGAATACTTAATTAACATTCATCCTTCTACTTCTCAGAACAATGACATATAAATGATAGTAAGGAAGAAAACAGTAGTTCATTTACCTGTAAGGATGACGAGACATTCATTTGAGGTGCAAGAGGGCCATCCATCATGATTAACACTTCACTAAACATGAAAATCATCATTGATCATAAATGTCTCAATTTTGAAATAATGGAAGGTATACTATTGATCATACGTTTCGTAATTGTTTCTGGGGTATTTTTTATAGTGGAGAAATGTGTGTATGCTAACCACATATTTTTGTAAATTAATTTACAGTATGGTACAGCACCAAATACCTCGCATATAATTAACTGCTGTAGAAGTAAAGTATAGGTTGATAAGGTATCTTTCATTGGGCCAGTGGGATAACTAGAGATATTATTTTGACAGTGATATTATGCTTTCATGATGCTTCAATATTAATATTTTGTATTTTGCAAGAAAGTAACATAAATGTAAGTTCTCTCTCTGGCCAAATGATACAATGAAATGGGCAGTTAATATATTTTTTGACGAGTCATATTTAGATTATAAAAGTTTTATTAAACTTTACCACATTGTTTTGCAATAAGGAGAAATACTCTATTAAGAGAAATATTTAATTTTTAAATGAACTCAGTTTTGATTATGTATTGAAAAAAATATTTAGTTAACATACTAAGGAAAAATTTATAGTTCCAGTGTTACAATACACAAACATACAATATACACCTTAGTTCTAGTTTCAAAATATGTCAAAAGCTTCAAGGATGTTTTGTTATAACATATAATTAAAGTACAGTACTAGTAAGCTTATACCTTGAACACAAAAGGGAAAAGAAACGTTATTTTGAATCTTTCTTTTTGAATTTTGGTCACCCTGCAGGAATTTTTTAATCCTTCAAATTACAGTGCCTTCTGTAAACATAGTGTATGATAACTACAGCTGGGAAAAATTGTACACTACATATTATTAATACTTGTGGCCAAAGAGTTATGACAACTTAATAAAATCCTCTTGATACAGTGTAGGTTTTTCTTTTCTCTGATGTTGCATGTTCCTACATTAAAGGATTTTTTCATTACTTGTGATCATTCATTAAGACTTTGAGGGTAAAATCAAGCAGTGTGCTAATGTATTATCACTTGAGCAGAATTATCTGTTATTGTGGATAACAATAATAGATAAGAGAATTGTGCTCATAAAACTTGTGTTGAACACTTTCTGTCTAATGGAGATAGTAATTATGTTAATAAGTACCCCATTTTATTGTTGATGACACATAAACCTCCACATTTTGGAGAATAAAAAAAAATGAATTAATGAAATGTCCATTTCTTAAGTTGAAGCAGCTTATGTTTAATGTATACAGTACTTTCATAGATCAGGCTAAAATATATGTTCATTGCTACTACTATATTTTATATTTCAGAATTTGTAATGTTTTTGTTAAGTTATTGCTTTTTTTTCTTTAGAAATACAATGCTGTGGATACTGCACATTGTTTCTCACATCCTAATAAATAATGGGAATACATGCTATTTAGAAGTGACATCAGCATTGACTTATACACCAAGTAGTCACTTTCTGTATATTATTTGTAAGAATGTGATCTTGCAGTTAATGAGGAGAAATATATGGTTGTTAATTGTTTTATGACATTTGCTATACAGTATTGGGTATGCAGAAATTCTGATGGTAGAGATTCTAATTATAAAACATGTAATAATGTTTTATTACACACAATTTCTCTCTCTCTCTCTCTCTCTCTCTCTCTCTCTCTCTCTCTCACACACACACACACACACACACACACACACACACACACACACACACACACACACACACACACACACACACTCACTCACTCTCAATCTCTCTCACTTTCAATCTCTCTCACTCTCAATCTCTCTCACTCTCAATCTCTCTCATGCTTACTCAAATTAAGTTGTAATAAGCAGCTGTTCATGGATAAACAGAAAGGTTGATGAGAAGATCAAACCGCAGTCCATAAATTGACAGTCCAGTGTTAGCCTGTGTTAGCCTAGACTGGTGAGCGTCAGACTATCAATTTACGAACCATGGTTCAAGCCCCTCATCCACCCTTTTGTTTATTCACATATATACACACTCTCACGCTCGCTCTCATGCTCTCACACGCTCTCTTGCTCTCACACGCTCTCTTGCTCTCACACGCTCTCTTGCTCACTTCTCTCTCTGCTCTCTATGCTCTCTCTCATGCTCTCTCTCATGCTCTCTCTCTCATGCTCTTTCTCTCATGCTTCTCTCTCATGCTCTCTGCTCTCTTCTGTCTCTCTCTCTCTCTCTCTCTCTCATGCTCTCTCTCATGCTCTCTCTCTCATGCTCTCTCTCTCTCATGCTCTCTCTCTCTCATGCTCTCTCTCTCTCATGCTCTCTCTCATGCTCTCTCTCTCATGCTCTCATGCTCTTTCTCTCTCATGCTCTTCTCTGCTCTCTCTCTCTCTCTCTCATGCTCTCTCTCATGCTCTTCTCATGCTCTCTTTTCGTCTTCTTTTCATGTCTCTCTCTCTCATGCTCTCTCTCTCATGCTCTCTCTCTCATGCTCTTCTTCATGTTCTCTCTCTGCTCTTCTCATGCTCTCTCTCTCTCATGCCTCTCTCATGCTCTCTCATGCTCTTCTCTTCATGTCTCTCTCTCTCATGCTCTCTCTCTCTCTCTCTCTCTCTCTCTCTCTCTCTCCTCTCATGCTCTCTCTCTCTCATGTTCTCTTCTCATGCTTCTCTCATGCTCTCTCTCTCTTCATGTCTCTCTCTCTGCTCTCTCTCTCTCTCTCTCTCTCTCTCCTCTCATGTCTCTCTCCTCTCATGTCTCTCTCTCTATGTTCTCTCTCTCTATGCTTCTCTATGCTCTCTTCTCTCATGCTTCTCTCTCTCATGTCTCTCTCTCTCTCATGCTCTCTTCTCTCATGCTCTCTCTCTCATGCTTCTCTTCATGTTTCTCTGTCTCTCTCTTCTCATGCTTCTCTCTCTCATGCTCTCTCTCTCTATGTCTCTCTCTCTCATGCTTTCTCTCTCATGTCTTTCTCTCATGCTTCTCTCTCATGTTCTTCTCTCATGCTTCCCCCATGCTCTCTCTCTCTCATGCTTTCTCTGTCTTCTTCATGCTCTCTCTCTCATGCTTTTCTCTCATGCTCTCTCTCTCATGTCTTCCCCATGCTTCTCTCTCATGCTCTCTCTCTCTCATGCTCTCTCTCTCTCATGCTCTCTCTCTCTCATGCTCTCTCTCTCTCATGCTCTCTCTCTCATGCTCTCTCTCATGCTCTCTCATGCTCTCTCTTCTATGCTCTCTCTCTCATGCTTCTCTCATGCTCTTCTCATGCTTCTCTCATGCTCTCTCTCTCATGCTCTCTCTCTCTCTCTCTCTCTCTCTCTCTCTCTCTCTCTCTCTCTCTCTCTCTCTCATGCTCTCTTTTTTCATTCGTTCATTCATTCATTTATATATGTACATATTTAAATGTGTATATATTTGTGTGTGCACACACATGTATGTATACATATGTATACTCTCCCATCTTTGTGCATTTATATTAGGTCAATGTTTGAGAATTTAAATTCTGTACTGGATATTGGTATTATACTCTGAAAAAAAATAGAAAAAAAAATAGATTCTGAATCTAAAGTCTTCTCTTATTAAATAAGACCCATGTGCAGCACTGAGTTGTTCATTTTATAAATGTTTCTCTCTCTTCTGTGACAGTTATTGGATTGGGAAAGTTTCTGGTAAGCAAAACTTTTCCAAAATAAATGTCCTAGTGTTGTACTTATATACATGTTGGTAGTTGATACAGGCGTCAGCCAATGTTCTCTTTTTCATTTATTTTATTTATTAACTCATCGACCGATTCCCACCAAGGCAGGGTGCAACATTAACACCCTTCCTTCAGAGTTCAGACACTGTACTTCCCATCTCCAGGACTCAAGTCCGGCCTGCCAGTTTCCCTGAATCCCTTCATAAATGTTACTTTGCTCACACTCCAACAGCATGTCAAGTATTAAAAACCATTTGTCTCCATTCACCCCTATCAGATACGCTTATGCATGCTTGCTGAAAGTCCAAGCCCCTCGCACACAAAAGCTCCTTTACCCCCTCCCTCCAACCTTTTCTAGGCTGACCCCTACCCCGCCTTCCCTCCACTACAGATTTATACACTCAAAAGTCATTCTGCTTCGTTCCATTCTCTCTACATGTCCGAACCACCTCAACAACCCCTCCTCAGCCCTCTGGATAATAGTTTTGGTAATCCCGCACCTCCTCCTAATTTTCTCTTTGAGTTTAAGATAACAAATACGTACAGTGGAACCTCAGTTTTTGTTTTTAATTCTTTCCAGAGAGTCTGACGAAAACCAAATTCAACGAAAACTAAAGCAATATTTCCCATAAGAAATAATGTAAATCCAATTAATCCATTTCAGACACCCAAAAGTATTAACAAAAAATACATTTTATAGAGAATAACTATAGTTTTATATACAGAAAACAATGAGAAATAAATATAAAGCACTAATGTAATGGATAAATGAACATTTAAATCACTTTTACCTCTGTTGAAGACTCTTGTTGGTGTATGGAAGACAGCAAGGAGGGAAGAGGGAGAGAAGAGTTTATTGTTTGGAGACAGGACAAAATACTTCAATATGACACTAATATCAACTCTACAGCTTATTTATCTATCACGATTCATCTAATATGACATAATAAATGATATTAATAACATAGAAACATGATATATACATGCTCTAGAATGAATAAAATATGTCATTACGTATGTGACTAGTGGTAGCGGCGGCAGCTGCCATTCCCTCTCCTGCTCTGACTACATATTTTCCCATGCTCTTATTATAAGAGAAAATGGAGTGTTTGTGAGGCTAACTGCACTAGATCACAGTTTCATAAGGAAAACACTGAAACAATGTACGTATGTACGTAATTTATAAATAAAAAATATATAAAAAACATAATAGAGAATGTAAAGAAATAAAGTGGTTATTGTATGTATACTACAGTACATACACACTTACCTTGGAGGAGTTGCTGGCAGAGGTTTAGGGTGATGGAAGATAGCAGGGCAGCGTATGTTGTCAGTGGCCCTATAAACCTTCAACAACATTGGAGGAGTTAGTTTCGTGTCGTCCTTTTTCTATCGCTTAATCACTTAACTTACTTGCTACACTTTATCGCTGGCTGGCGCTATAGCCTTTATCGACTCCGGCTGCTTTAGTATCGTACATATCGTAGAATCACTGAAGAAGGCACATTCTACCCTCTCTCTTCCTCCTCCACTTTGGTACTTTGCTACGAGTTCTTTCTTGAATTCTATTTTGTTTCTCGCCTTCTTTATCAAAGGGCTGGCACTTGGAACTTTCCTTGGCCCCATGGTAGTTTGTTTAGCAGTCACACTCAATAAACAAGCACAGAAAACAATGGATTATTATGAAATGGTTCGTATGAACTCGCAGGGTAATGTTCACTCGACGAGAAACAAAGCCAGACTGACTCAGAATGTGTGCTTGGCAGGCGGACATATTCTGTACGGTGGATGAAAACCAAGGTGATGAACGAAAACTGGGACAATATTTTGACGAAAAAAGTAATCAAAAACTGAATTCGATGAAAACCAAGGTTCCACTGTATATAGAAAGACAAAAATAAAATGAGAAATCAAGCTTTAATTGGACTGATGTGCTGGAGTCACTATATGGACGAGGTTAGATGCAACAACATAAGGCAGTCTTTCAGTCTGATAGGATTAGGGGAGTATTAGGGGAGTATTATCTCTACAGTACTGACTTACTGTAGAGATAAAAGAAAATGTATGCAACACTTAAAACATTGAATAGATGTTTTGCCCACTGAACGCTTTGTCAGTTCAATTTGACTGATAAGTTCTCCAATGGGTAAATCATTTCCTAATTAAGAATAGAGGAGCATTTCAGTGGTTGTACTGGTCCATGCTAGGTCTTACTCTCAGTGAACCATTGCCACTCATATACAGCTCTACTGTGAAAGAGGTTGTTAGACTAGCAAGCACAGTGTCTTCTTATCAGAAGACACTGTGTCAGGAAGGAAATCTTCAATACAACATTTTGCCTGGAGACTAAGCAAAATGTCTAAGGTTCATGTAATCTGGAAATCAGGTGATGAGGAGGCATAAATTGCAAGTCTATGTTAGGTCAGGTATGCAATGTGTGTGTAAGCTAGGAGGCTTGGTTAGTTAGAGACTGGAATGTGGGAAAAACAATCTCCAGAATCAATATAGATGGCTAACAGATAGTGGTACTGCCAGGTGGAAACTCCTTTGTTCTGGGTGATGGTGTCTGCAGTACAAGTGAAAGCTACTTCAAGGCATTTTCTTGGATAACTATACTCACCCAAGGCCAACAGTGCTTGTGTTTTACATCATAACACATGAATCAAATGCCTTGAATCAGCTCTTGTTCATACCACAGACACCATCAGCCAGAACTAATGAAGCTTCTGGTTGCCAGGATCATTGGCTCTCATGCTCCTCAGCATACCCTACCTATTAACCTCATTTTCTATTATCAGTGGAACCTCGGTAGTTGAACAACTCCCTACTCGAACAATGCGGTATTCAAGTACTTTGTTTGGTAAAAAAATCGCTCAGCAGTCAAACGTTTGCTCGGCACTTGCCCAAACAAACATGACCTGCTAGAATTTAGCTGTAAACTATTTCCTGTTTCTTCGCATTTTTTTTTTTTTATTTGTATAAATAAGTCACCATGGGGCCTGAGAAGATTAGTGATAACAGGCAACCAAAAAGAAAATTGGTTGGGAAAAATTTGTTCGGTACTCAAACAGATCGGCACTCAAACAGCCTTCTGGAACGAATTAAGTTCTCAGTATTTGAGATTTTCATTTGTTTATTTCTGACATACAGGGTTTTACTCTGTAGCTAGTACAGAAATAAAGGGGATGAACAAAAAGTGCTGAACATGTCTACCCAAAATAGAACTCAAAACAATAAAGTCAAAATTGTAGCAGTTCAGATTTAAGAGGGACATAGAAAAGTTCTGGTTTGGCAATAAGATTATAGATACGTAGGCCTGCTGCAGTGAAACTCAATTTTTGTATTCTTCAGTACTGCGATTGAAACCCTTCTGAAATTTTATCAATGAATAAGTCAACCCCCTACTTTGTCAAAAAATAAGTTGGCCTTTGAACCTCAACATATACTCGAATATATGTGGTCCACCCAATCAGCTGCCATTGGTTTTCATGAAAATTTGATCTTAAGTTTGCAATTTATAATAAAATATACTATTGTACTATACCTATTGATGTAGAGTAGTATGATTTGTTAATTAAATAAAGAGAATTTTTATAATGTATCATTTATTTTTCCTTTAGGATGTGTAAGCTTAATGAATTTACATTCACAATTGATCACATTTTACTTAAAATAAATAAAATCTTGTGTTTGGGGAGAGAGAGCATGGATATGATGTAGTGAGTTTCAGTAAATATCACACATCCAGTGTGTGTGAAGAAAATACATGTAATGTACATAGTGTTAAACATTAAAAGTACTTTAAAAAACTGAAAAACAATCATTTGGTGGCAAATTGTAAAACGTAAATATCACTGGTACAGTTACGCTGCTGTTCCCGATGAGTGATTTTTTTTTGTCAAATTCAACACAACATAAAGTTGTAAGTTTTTATTAGATTCCATTTATTTTAGTCTTATTCATATTCATGAAAATACTCTCTTTCATTCTATTACAATTTTTTTTCCAAAATCTTGCCTCCCACAAAGGTATAGGCAGGGGCATTTGCCCTGCTCACCTGGGAACAATAAAAATGGATAGGTCCTGGATGTGACTACTCTGGCCTATATTGGTCAAACATGCAATGCAGCGGATTATACAGGCTGTTGGTGCCTTGCTAATAGTAAATTATAAAATTATGGAGAGCATTAATTTTTTATAGCTATATAAAATAGTGTACAGTATCAGAGGCATACCATGATATACATTCACTTGTGGATCATTAAATTCAGTGTGTATGGGGGCGGGCTTACACAAGGATTTTTAAACTCTTGGAGGGAAAAATCAGTCTGTCAGTAAATGAAATATCTGACAACATTTACTTGCAATTCTTTTTTAATTCTTTTTAACATACTGACCATGTAGCACCGAGGTAAGGTTATCAGGAAAAAAAAACGGAAATGCATTTACCATCTCTCAATAGCTGTTTTTCCAGAAGTACTGACGTCACTGTTCAGATGATCCTTCAGAGTGCAGACACTATACTTCCCACCTCCCAGATTCTTAAGCCCACCTAACTGGCTTTTCTGAATTCCTTCATAAATGTTACCTCGCTCACACTTCAATAGCACATTATCACAAAAATCACTTGCTTCCACTCATTTTAATCTAACACTTCCACATGCCTGTTCAATGCTCAAGCCTCTAGCACTCAAAATCTTCTTTATGCCTCCCTCCAACCTTCCTGAGACAACACCTACCCCTCCTTTCCCCAGTTCCAGATTTATGAACCCTCCTAGTCATCCTATTCTGCTCCATCCTCTCAAAATGCCCAAACCACCTCAGCAACCCCTCCTCAGTCTTCTGGATTGTATAATTTTGGTAATCCCACACTTGGTTTCCATGCTCCAAATTATCTACATGGTTTTAGAGCTGGAAGATCATGCTTGTAATAAATAATTGCTTAATCTCTATGATAATTAGGGAGACGATGGCAGAAAATGAAAATACCGATGTGTTATACACAAATTTTGCAAAGGCATTTGACAAATGTGATTTTCGCCCAAGGTTGGGCTGTGGAAGTAGAAAAACTCCCAGAACTCGTCAAAGATCAGTTAAGGTATGAGGTGATTGCACACAAAATGACAGCTAGAGGCATAATGGGGAAGATAAGCAAATGAGAATCATCAAAGGTATTCCACACATTTTCCTCAGACACTTAATCTCCACTGCATCCAGTCTTTTCCTCACTACAACATTTAAAAACAAATGCTTCATATCCATATAACAGTGTTAATACCACTGTACAGTGGTCCCTCGGTTTTCGCCAAAAATTCGTTCCAGAATGCTGCTCAAGTGCCATTACCGAACGAATTTACTTCCTTAAGAAATAATGTCACGTAGGTTAGTCTATTTCAGACCCCCAAAAATACACTTGCAACAGCACTTACGAAAATACACTTACGTACATAAATGTTCGAGTTTGGAGATGCATGAAAACCAAGGGACCACTGTACTCTGATACATTTTCCTTTTTGCTTCCATGGATAAAGTCCTTTGTCTCCACTAATGCTCAATGCACCACCCACCTTTTTTTTTCTTCATCAACTCTGTGATTCACCTATCTTTCACAGACCCGTCCTCTGACAAGTTCACTCCCAAGTATCTGAACACATTCACTTCCTCCATACTCCTCCCTTCAATCTTACATACAATCACTGATGCATTCATATTGATATTCAAAAGAAAAAAATAATTAGCAAGAAATATTTGGGTGTTGGTTATCCAAAAAGTGTACATTTTGAGAAAAATCTCATGGTTTCAATTTGTGTCTTGTGCTATGCTAAAGGAAATGGGCATTATAAAAAAGTTCAATTTTTTTAAGTAATTTATGTCAAAAAATATGAACATACCGCACATGCACAAAAATTAATAAATATGGTATAGTATTTTATAATGTAAGCCAACAGCGTTAGAAAAATAATGGAACTTGTATGGAGCACTATTTGCCTGATTGTTCACTTATTGAGGAATTCTGATATAGACTGTATAGTAATCAATGTAGGTGAGGGGCTTGGACTTCCAGCAAGCATGTGTGAGCGTGTTAGATAGGAGTGAATGGAGACGAATGGTTTTTGGAACCTGACTATGTTATGGGTAAAAAAAAATGTGTGCTCTGATCAAAATATTTTAATTAAGAAACTTATTGGTCCTAATACAGAGTAGCTGGAACAAGAATACAAGAGGTCAGGCAAACATAAGTCAAATGTAAGGTAACATAATGGAGGTGGAGGCAGTAATATGTGCCTAGGGTGTTCCAGTAGGCCTCATGCAGTGCCTCCCTAGTATAAGCTGGTACTGTCTATCAATGGCAGTATCACCATTGAGTACCCAATACCTTTGTCAAATGATTGCTGTTCAGCAGTGACACCATCACTGCTATGCAGGAACCTACCAGTCACCCCCCAGATACATGCTACCACCACTACTGTACCTCATATATAACATATGTTCACGTTATCTCTTGTACTATACATATACAGTGGTCCCCCGAGTAACGAAAAAACTTCATCCCAGAAGCCTGCTCAAGTGCCATTACCGAACGAATTTACTCCCTTAAGGAATAATGTCACGTAGGTTAGTCTATTTCAGGCCCCCAAAAATACACTTACACAAGCACTTACAATATTATACTTACATAATTGTACAATTTCCGGGGTGTTCGTTACTCGGGGACCAATGTATACTGCTTGTTCTAGCTACTCTGTATTAAGACTGAAGAATCCACTCATAGGAAAAATAATTAACAATTTCAATATAAATCTGGCCCATTAGAGGAAAATGACCATAAAATATAAAATTGCACAATATATGACTTAGACTATCTCCACTATTACTTTGACTACTACTGTCTCATTGCTAAGTCTCCTTCCTCTGACCCATAACCTTCTCCCTTTTTTTTACTTCCACTACCTTCTTTTTGCCACCTCTATCACTGTTGCCCTACTACTGCTGGTATTACTACCACTACCACCATCACTACTACGACCAGTTAATGTTATTCCCACCTTTCGTTACACTACTACCGTCCCCATCTTCCTCTCGTATATATTCTGACTCCCTTGCACACTTGTGTGTGACTAGTTAATGGTCCAAGTCAGACTGAAACATCGTCATAAGTTACAGTCTCTCGAGTGGGTTGTTTGTTTACAATGACTATACAGCCTCTCCTCACTTAGCAACATATTCGTTTATGGATGACTTGGACTTACGACAGGCTCTCTGACTAGTATGCATACCTAAATAATGTACACTCACCATCCAACTTATGACCTGCGCAGCATATGACCACTCGACTTACAACCATGCATCTGGCAGCAAGGCTGCCAGAAGCATGGTCAGACACAACAGTACATGTATAATGTGATCCTTTATTAACAACGTTTCACCCACACAAGTAGAGGTGTTAGTAGTAGTAGTTATTCACGTGGTGGAAAAGTCAGCTGGTACATGAGAAACAAAGGTTACAAAAGCTATGGCTTGGGTAGCATACAAATAGGTTGGGCATATGTAGAAAGAAGAAACACTGCAGCAGGCCTGTTAGCCCAAACTGGGCATGTCCTTTATGTAGTAGCAATTATGTGATGGCAGGGTTTACTGTTTTCAGGAAGATTCTCGCTAAGACTTCAGAGATGATGAAGCTGCCCTTGTTTTGTTTAATTAGGTCAGTTTTGTCACAGGATGTGACCCAAACCAGTCAACTAACACCCAGGTACCCATTTTAAACTGATAGGTGAACAGGGACAGGGACAGCAGGTGTCTTATGGAAACACGTCCCTAATGTTTTCTAGCCGTACAGGAGGAAAATCGAACCCCAGACCTCAGCGTGTGAGCTGAGTGCGCTAGCAATCGAGCTACTGGACACTAAAAATACTAGCTGCTTGACTACACTCCCTGTGTTCAAGTGTGTAAGCAAGTTCAACATTTTAATATCTTAAGATTAATATATTATTAAAATAATAAAGCTTCAGTAGTATCTTCTAATCTTCCACCACACATCATGGTGGAATTTTATATGGAAAATTTTTCTTCAGATTCTCTCCCATTATTCCCTAATAAAAAATATTTTGAAAAACAAATGTACAAATCAATCCATAACAGGTACGTTGGGTAAGCTAGAGCGGTTATGTGTTTCAAGTTGCATTGTGAATCATGAGATTTACCAGAACTGTGAGACATCTGTTTCTCTCATGACTCATTTCTCACTGAGCTCTCTGACTTACTGACTGACTTTCATAGTTAGTGTGGCTGACTTTAGTCTGCTGGTTAACCTCACTTTGGTGAAGGACTTTAAACATATCTTCTTGACTGAATTTAACCGATGCATCATCTTACTGACTTTCACTCTTACTGTAAATTAATTGGTATATGTATCTATTTTTGTTCATACAGTATGTATATAAATTAGAGTACATATGAATGTTTATTTAAGGAGGTCTACTGTAGGTCAACTGGACTAGTTGACTAATGCTAGGCAAGCATTGGATAAATCTGTGTACTAGCCTAGGCTAGATCAAGACCTGCAGTGTGTGTACTAGCCCAGGCTAGGTCAAGATTTGCAGTGTGTGTGTACTGGCCCAGGCTAGGTCAAGACTTGCAGTGTGTGTACTGGCCCAGGCTAGGTCAAGACCTGCAGTGTTTGTACTATCCCAGGCTAGTACAGCTAACTTTTGGCTATCTCCTTCATGTGCCTAACCTTAACTAATATACGTTATTCTGTGTTTTTCTCTCTAGTTCCTCAGAAGATTTGTGTCAACACACGAAAGTCGTTACAGGGGCATATACACTGTATATACATCCCTAAACAGTAAATTCCCAATTTAACGAACATCATTGTAATAGACCTTGGAAAAATGGGGCAAATTTTGTTTGATCAATTGATTCAGAAATGACGCGTGTACAAAGTTTGTTGTGTACAGACTTGTCCATTATTGTTAGTCACAGTAAAACAATCTTGTCTCTTTCCACCTCAATCTCTTGCTTTCCCCTGTTAGTCTTATAAATTGAGGGTTTATTGTATTTATTAATACACATATACACATACACAACAATAAAGTATATGCAGTCATATATTCTCTTTATAAACTAACTATCTTTAATTAGTATAGTTTTAGACCAGACAAAAAAATGTTGGAAAGCCAAAACATTTAAAAATATTACCAGGTAATTAACTCTTAAGCTTATAAGCTTATCCAGTCTTTTATAATAAGAATACTGCATATCAAAATTATGACAGAATTATAGGTATGTGATGTACCATACATGCTGTCTATGCTTGTTAGTAAATGCTTATTCATGTGTCCTCTGAAAATGCTGGCAGACAGGCAAGCACCCCAAGTATTGTAAGGTGACCTCCTTTCCTAGTTAAGGGTAGAGTTACTCTATCATAGATGTGTATTCACGGTATATCTTGGTTGCATGCGGCTGCGGGTGTAGTGTGCACTACATGTTTTGATACATAATAAGTGCCACAAATGAAGGTGTGACAATGGTGAAGATAACTTAGACAATCATTACGTCTTTCTGTTGCACGTCTCAGTTGTGTACAGTACCTATTTGTGACCATCCCTTATCATTAGTGTGACTTATAACCTACTCCTATGACCTTGACCATGACCTTTACATTCCCCATACTGGCTCTGTCTTCCCAAACCCTTGACTCTTTCCCCTGACTGACAAAGGACTTATTTTTTGTAGGGTTGGGAGCATGTGCGTCCAGGCGCCCTCATTCCTGTGGTGGAGCTGCGTCAGCCTGTTGCGGCAAGCACTCCCACCAGCCTCGCCTCACGTGTCAATGGCAACTCCTCCATGGGTGCAGCCACGCCTGTAGGTCCATCAAGTGGAGCATTCACACCTTACACCTCTACTACCCCTCGAGGTAGCACCCCTGACCTGGGTCAAGTGGCACCAGCTGACAAGCAGGCTTTTATGTGCCCTGTGTGTGGCAAGCAGTTTGGTCAGCCCTACAATCTGAGACGACATCTCACTACCCACACTGGCGAGCGTCCCTACCGCTGTCCTCACTGTAACTATGCTGCTTCCCAGAATGTCCATCTAGAGAAACACATTCGCCGAATCCACTTGAACAATGGTCAAAGTACGACAAGTCACTCAGTAGGTCCAGTTCACACCTGGACTGTTGAGCCAACAGCACTTACCCCATAAGCAATATTTGTTGTGCTGTTTAGTCTATCCTTAAATGCAAGATACATATACAGTACATCATATCATTAATAAGAAAATGAGTCCGTACGTGCATGTGTTGATCGTGGTTGCACTCCCACTCTAGGAGTTTTCACTGAAGTTTCTTCACAAGTAACTTGCAAATTGAAGAAAAATCTTGAGATAACATTTTGGTTTTTCCAGAACCATTATCAAATTACTTGACAATGGCCCATGATCGACTGAAAGTTCATCTGACGATTTGTCCCAAATTTGCAGGTTAGTTATAAATAGTTACAGCCAGAGTATGAGGCTGTGAGTTTTAACAAAGTGTCTTTTTATTATAGATCCATATTTAGTTAAACAACACTGTAATAGATACCACACTGTGTACAAAGATCATACTCAGTACACAAATGCATTAAAATGAATGTTGATGTACTACACTTGTTAACATAGAAAACTATATACTGTATCATGAAAACACATTTCAGTGAAAATTGATGCTTTGTTCATTAAGCCAGTTTGTGCATTCCTCACTAGTGCCTATAAAGTTCTCACTGGCAGGTTTTGTGTCTTATATTTATATACTAATAATTTTTAATGTATAGTATGAATATGCTAGGCTTTGGTAGAGGGACTATACTATATTATATACATACACACTTTGTAAGTTACAAAATGATTATGCTTCACTGGATGTTGATTTATCATACTAAAGACAGCTGGCACAAGGATGTCATTACACTTGCTTGAAAGTTTATCTTTTTAAGCAGTAGTAAAAAAAATGGTAAGGTTTACAAGTGGTGGTAGTAAGGACAACAACCACTGGAAACAAACAAAAATTATGACAGACCAACTGCTGAAGACAGGCCAGCATGAGCTTAGCTCAGCTCCTGTAGCAACAAGCACCGAAGATGGCACACCATGAGCTTATCTCTGCTCACATAGCAGTAAACACAGATGACACACCATGAGCTTAGTTTTGCTCACATAGCAGTAAACACTGCAGACAGCACACCATGAGCTTAGTTTTGCTCCTGTGGTAACAAATAAGTTATCACAGACAACAATGTATATGTCAGTCTGATGCATTCAAACTTATGAGCCTTATTGTATCCTTTTAAGATATATAAGCTTTATTTTGTGTGCTCCTGTAAGATATTGTACTTGTATTGGTCTTAATATAGAATGGTAATAAAGGGAGTTTGTCTTATTTTCTAAGATAGATATAATATACATATATACAGTGTATATATATATAGCAGATTGGATGTATTGAGTATTTTTCTACTATAGATATATTTAATAGACAAATTATTTTTAGAAATCTCATGTTATTTTCGTATTTAAGGTTATTTATTTTTTACTTGTAGGTACACACTGGGAAAGGGTTTGGGTAATATTAAACAAAGGAGTAATTTATTTTTGCATGAGAATATATTCTAAGTAATATATTTGTATATTTGTATTTTAGCATCACAGAATTCTTGGTGCACCTATTGAGGAACATCAATATATGCAAATGTATTTTAGTCAAAGAAAATTACAAATTGCTCAACTACAAATCACAGTATGGAAATAACCCAAAGTTTACGTCAGTCCCTCAATTAGCACCTTGAAGAATTTTGGTTTAATTTAAGAAAGTCATATATAAAAATTTGGATGCTCAACTCTTGCACACTATAAACCCATCATCACGGTCTGCATTCAGTTCTGACTGGTGCATTGACATTCTCAGTTTTGACTGGTGCAGTGACATTCTCAGTTCTGACTGGTGCAGTGACAGTCTCAGTTCTGTAAAGTGACACAGTCACAGTTCTGACTGGTACAGTGACACAGTCACAGTTCTGACTGTTGCAGTGACACAGTCACAGTTCTGACTGTTGCAGTGACACATTCACAGTTCTGACTGGTGCAGTGACAGTCACAGTTCTTATTGGTGCAGTGACATTCATAGTTCTCACTTGTGCATTGACAGTCACAGTTCTGACTGGTGCAGTGACTCGGTAACAGTCAGGGCCGGATTAAGGCATGGGCTTTAGGGGCTGCAGCTCAGGGTCCTCTGCTAGCTGTAGGGCCTCCAGAGATATAATAATAATAATAATAATAATAGTTTATATTGACATGATACAAAGACGTACAATGAGTTATAAGATGAAGTGAACAGTGTTCACAGTTACTACTGTAAGTTTATAATTACTGATTTTTTGGAGAAATTTGTTTCCAAGAAATTATGCAAAGCAAATGTTTGAATTTTAATTGTGATTAGCCTTGTAAAAATAAATTTAATATTTCTTAAGCATTTTTTCATTTTGAAAATATCACTGGGGGCCTACAAAAATCTTAATCCAGTTGTGGTCACAGTTGATGTGGGTGAAATGTTCATGCTGATAGAGTTGAGTGAGGAAGCACTTATGTGTGACCTAAACCCTGTCCATTTGTATTTACTGCACCACATTCGTAGTAAAATGGGCTATAGTGTACATTTTAAGGTATGAAGTTTTATAACCCAAGTAGATTTTGGATTGCACCATGTGTAAGCGTTGATGGAATGTGCAAGCATTGATGGTATGTACAAGCATTGATGGTATGTCAGTTCTAAGAGTTTGAATAGTTGTTTGTGTTGGCAGTTAGCATCACTAAATTAGTGTCGGCCAGGAAGTGTTTATCATCACACAGTACTGTACATGTATATTATTGTGTTGTGATGGCCAGTCGCTGTTAATCATTATTGGCAAGAAGTGATCCAATTATTATTTATTTATATTTATAAGACAATTATTGAAATACAGGTCTGCCATCACAAATCCTGCAATCAGTCATCCAGTTCCATCAGGTATTCGGCACTAATTTCGGCTAGCATAATTTCAAATTTCCAGGGTTGCCACACCAACCTGCTGGTAGTGTTTGGTGGCGCTACTTGCTGCATAAGTCATTCCAATTTCTTTTTCTCCATTTATTGTTATAACCTGCTTACTTTTAGCCCTAGCCATGGTTCCAATGAATAAAAGAAATGCTTCTCATTGTGTAAAGCACATTCACAGTACATTGTCCATAAAAGATAAGGTGGCTTTGAAGCCACTGTCGGTTGCCATGAGCTCAGTCTCGTGATGCAGGGGAATATGCTTTATTATTACGCTAATATCAACACTACGGCTTATTTACCTATCACAATGGATCTAATATGACATAATAAACAACAAAAATAACATGAAAACATGTTAAATACTCTAGAATGAATAATATTTGGCATAACACCGAGCAATTCAATGGAGGTATGAAGAGGATATGGAATACAAGTACCATCCTCCTATCCCTGTCTTGGGGGCTTATACAGTGGTCCCTCGGTTTTCGCCGAAAATTCATTCCAGAATGCTGCTCAAGTGCCATTACCGAACGAATTTACTTCCTTAAGAAATAATGTCACGTAGGTTAGTCTATTTCAGACCCCCAAAAATACACTTGCAACAGCACTTACGAAAATACACTTACATAAATATTCGAGTTTGGAGATGCACGAAAACCGAGGGACCACTGTATTAGAGAAAACGGAGTGTAGCACAGGGCTAGCTGTGATATACACTCGTAATGCACCATAAAACTGAAGCAAAAAAGCTATTTTCTCCACATAGATTATCATACATAGCAGCATATGTGTAGAGAACCTAGGATAAGCCAAAAAAGTCAGACAAAATTATTTATTTCTAGTACAGTGGACCCCCGGATTACGTAATTTTTTCGTTCAAGAATGCTGTTCAAGTGCCATTACTGAACGAATTTATTCCCATAAGGAATAATGTAAATTAGATTAGTCCTTTTAGACCCCCAAAATTACACTTACAAAAGCACTTACAAAAATAAACTTACATAAAAGGGCGAGTTTGGAGACTATCGTAAACCGGACCATAAATAACGGAGTTCACTTCTCAACCATTAGCCGTCCCTTAGCGGTATATTTTCATATGGTTTTTATGGTTGTATTCTCGTTTTTTTGATCTCATTTGATAGAATGGAGGATATATTACAGAAATAGATATAATTTTGATTGGTTTCACAACGAAAAGTATGTACCTTGAAATTGAGCTCAAAGTAGCAGAAATGTTTGATTTTTGCCGATGTTCAATGAACTTTCTTGTGTAAGTAAAGTTGGTTAACTTTATTAAGTGTATTCTAGCCTAACCACTCTGTAATCCAGCAAGCTCAATAATCCGGCACACTACAGGCCTCATTGGTGCCGGATTTGTGATGGCGGGCCTGTATATATGAATGTGGGTGCATATTAAGTTCTCTGAGCTAGACATTAGAAAAGTTAGGAGAAAATGGTTTATATAATGTTTTCATTGTTTTTATACTGAATTTTCCATAAATTTGGATAATTCCAACATATTGAAATGTTTTTGGGATGATTATAATTTCACATAGTTCAGGTAAGCCTACCTATGCCTGCCTGCCTTTTATACTAAGCTTGTATATATACCTGTATAATAGCTAGAGCGAGTCTATCACAATCCAGATATTTAATCAGTTATACATATTTTTTGTCTTAATTCAGCATTATGTATATGAAGTGTTTGTAATCACATTTGAGTTATGTGATGTATAGCACTGCTTGAGTGGGGGCTCTGTCTTAATATAATCAAGAGTTATGAAGAACAATATTGGTTTAGAGGAATAACACCAATATTGGTTAAGATCTGTATGTCACTGAACCCCTTGTTAAATATTGTAGTGACACTCACAGATCACTAGGTTAAGTTTACATGTGCAGTATACTGTATACAGTTCATCAACAAAGTGGGAAGTAAGGACCAGCTTCTTTAGTTTTTGTAAATGTTGCTGTTTTTCAAATAATGCATTTTAAAATAAAAAAATGCAGGGCTTGCAGTAATGTTAGGGTTGGTGAAGTTTTGTCTCTTGTATAAAACAAAAACAGAAACTGTAAAATGTCATTTTAAAGAAACTGGCATTGTCTAGGATTACCCGAACCAAACTCATTCGCGTTTTAGTCATGTAATTTTGTGATACAGGTAGCTACCGCTTAACACATTGGTTACAGTAATTTACTTAAGAGCAAAGAATTAGAAAACTGACTTATTTATCAAGAAGTATTGGCCACTCAGGAGCAAACATTAGGTGGGGATGGACACATGGGGCTGGGCTTGCAAGTTATGTGTTCTATTTCTTAGTTTTTCTTCTCTTAATATTAATTTTCTATTGAAGTCTTATAAGAAATTGTCTTTAAAAAAATGCTAAGAATTATAATGGCATAGAAGACCTACATTTTGCTTAAAGTCATGGGGAAGAGATGGGACTGCGATAGAGGAAGAGGTAGAGGGAGAGATAGGGAGGGAGGAGGTAGAGGGAAAGAGAGAGAGAGAGAGGGAGGGAGGAGGTAGAGGGAAAGAGAGAGAGAGATAGGGAGGGAGGAGGTAGATGGAGAGAGATAGGGAGGAAGGAGGTAGAGGGAGAGAGAGAGAGGGAGGATGGAGGTACAGTGGACCCTCGCTTATCGGCTGTAATCCATTCCAGAGGCTCGGCGTAAAAGCGAAATAGCCTAAAAGTGAAATAATATTTCCCATAAGAATTAATGTACGTAAATATAATTAAACTGTTCCAGACAAAAATATCAACAAAAAATATCTTTTTTTAAGATTAACTATAGTTTTACATACACAACACAATGAGAACTAAATAAAATGACTAAAGAAATGGATAAATGAACATTTAAATCACTATTACATACTTTTATTGAAGGCAGGAGGAGAGTATTGTTTGGAGACAGGACAAAATGCTCCTTCAATATGATGCTAATATCAACTCTATATGACAATAAACAATATAAATGACATAGAAACCTCATATACACTCTAGAATGAATAAAATATGTCATTAGGTATGTGGCTAGTGGTGGCGGCGGAAGGAGTTTGTTTGGAGACAGGACAATATAGTCCTTCAATATGATACTAATATCAACACTACGGCTTATTTATCTATCACAATTCATCTAATATGACATAATAAATAATATTAATAACATAGAAACATGACATACACTCTAGAATGAATAGAATATGTCATTATGAATGTCACGAGTGGTGTTGTGTTGTTTGTTGTTGGGTGTATAAGCCTTACATAGTGGTGGTGAAGGCGGCGGTGTTGTCAGTCGCCCTATATACCTCAAACAACAATGGAGGAGTTAAGTTTCGTGTCGTCATTTTTCTATCGCTTAATCGCTTAACTTACTTGCTACACTTTATCGCTGGTTGGCGCTATAGCCTTTATCGACTCCTGCTGCTTTAGTATCTTACATATCGTAGAATCACTGAAGAAGGCACATTCTCCCCTCTCAGCCCTTTACCAAAGGGCTGGCCATGATGGCTTATTTCAGTCACAATCAATAAACAAGCACCAAAATGAATGGATGAACACGCAGAGTATTCCTTACTCAACAAGAGAGAGAGAGAGACTGAGTGTGATACGTGTGAGGAAGTGGCATCGCCGGCGGGTTGACATGTCCCATACGGCCGATAAGCGAAAAAACAGCTGATAACCGGAAGCCAAAAAACCGGCCTGTAAGCGAATTGACTGATAACAGGAACGGCTGATAAGCGAGGGTCCACTGTAGAGGGAGAGAGATAGGGAGGAAGGAGGTAGAGGGAGAGAGATAGGGCGGATGGAGGTAGAGGGAGAGAGATAGGGCGGATGGAGGTAGAGGGAGATAGGGAGGATGGAGGTAGAGGGAGAGAGATAGGGAGGATGGAGGTAGCCCTGAGAGAGAGGGAAGATGGAGGTAGAGGGAGAGAGAGAGGGAGGATGGAGGTAGAGGGAGAGAGAGAGGGAGGATGGAGGTAGAGGGAGAGAGAGAGGGAGGATGGAGGTAGAGGGAGAGAGAGAGGGAGGATGGAGGTAGAGGGTGGAGGTAGAGGGAGAGAGATAGGGAGGAAGGAGGTAGAGGGAGAGAGAGAGGGAGGATGGAGGTAGAGGGGGAGATATAGGGAGGAAGGAGGTAGAGGGATAGAGGGAGTATGGAGGTAGAGGGAGAGAGATAGGGAGTAAGGAGGTAGAAGGAGAGAGATAGGGAGGAAGGAGGTAGAGGGAGAGAGATAGGGAGGAAGGTGGTAGAGGGAGAGAGATAGGGAGGAAGGAGGTAGAGGGAGAGAGATAGGGAGGAAGGAACAAGAAGAGGAGAGGAGGACAAAGTAACATAAAACCTTCAAGTTGATGTAAACAAAATTTTCCACTGGGCCATAGAAAACAATGTGATGTTCACTATGACAAATTAAAGAAATATAAACTGGAAAGAAGTACATCATGCATTTGAACCATCCAGTAGAATGGAAGAGAATTGTTTGAGACCTGATGGTAACTTATGTTGGAAGTTCTTGTGTACGAGAAACAATAATGTTATCATCAAAGCTATTGCAAAAACTGATAAACTGCATAACAAGAACTTTAAAACAAGAGATGGTCAGCCACAAATGATTCTCTTGACCCTTTCACTTCCATCACAGCTAAATTGAAAGCCCCTTCTGTGCCATAATTTAAAAAATAATTTTACCCTCTAAAATGGTAGAAAATCTTTTTCTAAAGGTAATGTCACCAAAAAATGCAAAATTTGATGTAGCTGGAGGTCGGTTAGCATGCTACACAACAGCAATTTTGGCCACTTTGAGGTTTATTTTAGGTCAGTTCCAATGTGCAAATTGACCCAGTTTCTGGCTATTTCACTAGTATGCATTCTGCATTATCTGTTGATTGCAAGAACTACCCATTCAACTTCCAGGACTATAAAATGTCCAGAAATTGGTAATTTGGGCAATTTTATACTTTTTTCAACAAATTCTAGTTTAAAACAGAGTTTGAAACCAAGGCATTGAAGCCAGGACTCTCTTTTATAACATTTGCTCTCAATTTTGAGTCCATCATCATCATCACAAGAAGTCAGTGGTTCTTTTTTTTTTTTCCTATTTTTCAGCCTAAAAAAAATAACTAAGAATGATTGGTCATTTTTAAGGCAATCCCAGTTGTTGAATCAGAACTAGTAAAATCCCATAAAACAGACTGAGGGAAGGACGTTGCCCTTTCTCAGGAAAATCTTACAAAAAATTAATATTTCTGCCATATCTTGCCATCTATTATTTGGCTCCAAGAAACAGCCAATAATACCATGAAAACCATCCTAGAAAATGCCCCAAAGTTGCTATTTTATCCCAAATATTGGGCTAGAGGGTAGCTGTTCCCATCATGCACAGTGTGGGGTAGGATTATTTTTTATAGTGCTCACATCCATTGGACAGACCCATTCTCTCATGTATAGGCCAAAATTTTCTGCTCACATTGTTATTTTAATGGCATTGTGAATTACTGTACATGTAGATCTATGCTAGATACATATATGGATAAGTGTTCTGATGCAAGGACCATCTGGTTACATCCAGCTCTCACAAAGCTGACTTAGCAAGTGTTCTTTGTCAGTGGTAAACTTGTGTTTATTTAAAATAATTAGTTGATAGCACACTTTGTTTTGAACACATCACAGCTGACCATTAAGTTGGAATGGATTGGGGGTTGGCTAGAAACCCTCAATTTAATGGACATTGCAATTTTTTTTTAAGCCACCAGCCATCTGCCACTTATATGGTGTGAGCTGTCACTTGCTCCATCACTTGTCTTGACAGAAGTATTGACATTACAGTTCAGTTGATCTATCCAACCTGCAACATCCCTACCCCTCCAGAGTGCAGGCACTGTACTTCCCACCTCCAGAACTCAAGTCTGGCAAACTGGATTTTCCTGAATTCCTTCATATGTGTCACCTTGCTCACACTCCAACAGCACATCGTCACAAAAACCACTTGATTCCACTCACTCCTGTGTAACATTCGCACAAGCCTGTTGGATGTTCAAGCTTCTGGCACTCAAGACCTCCATTACCACCTTCCTTCGTTCCATCCAGGGACAGCCCCTGTTCTTCCTTCCATCCTAGATTTATAAACTCTTTTAATCATCCAAATCTGTTCTGTCCTCTCTAATTGCCCAAACCACCTCACTAACCTCTCTGAATTATACTTTTGGCAATCCCACACCTTCTAATCTCCAAACTCTGAATTCTCTGTATGTATAATATTCACACTGCACATTGCCCTCAAACACAGCATCCCCACTCCCTCCAGCCTCCTGGCTACAATATTTAAACCCATGCTTCACACCCAGATAACAGTGTTGCTACCACTATACTCTAATACAGTTTCCCTTTTGCCTCCACAGATACCTCAGTGCACCACATCATTGAACTCCTCACGTATTTTGTAGTTCACCTCATCTTTCATAGACCCATTTGTCAACAAGTCCATTCCCAAATATTTTATAACATTCACTTTCATGCTCCCTCCCTGCAGTCTGATATCCAGTCTTTCATTGCTCATATTTCTTGCTGATATCATCATTGTGCTCTTTCCTATGTTCACTTTTAACCTTTTTTTTTTTAACGCCCTTTAAATTCATCCATCAACCTTTGCAACTTTTCTTTAGAATCTCCCAGAAGTACTGTTATCAGCAGAGAGAAACTGTGTCAACTCCACTTTGTGTCAAATTCAATTCACTTGATTCGGAAACAACCAACAAAGTCCGTTGTTTACAGAGATGTCTGTCATAGTTATGGTCACAGCAGTTATGATCACCATTATCAGTCACCATTGTTACCATTACCAGCCATCATAGACACTATTACTATATGTATTTTTTATATTTTTAATCTACTTTGTATACATATACATACTGTACATCCATGTATTACTATAATATTCATTTGTTAATTGAGAAAAAAAAAGCTAGTAAAATATGTTGAGAAGGTCAGTATTTTTGAAAGTCCATCTTATCTGCCAAATTTCTGAGAAACCAGGCAAGGCCTCGACTCTTAGGGTGCCAGACTGTAGGGAATTTACTGAGCAACACAGTATAACTCAGTAAATAAAAAATGAAGCTCTTTTGCTTAAATAATTGTAACATTTTTTCCCAAATAATTCCCCAAGATTTATTACTGCAAGCCCAGGATATTACTCATGATCAGTAGGGGTGTGCTAAAGTATTGGTATCCGCTAATTTTGATGGTGCCATTATTGGCCTAAAATTGAATATTGACATTGAAATCCACAAAAATTTTGGTATTGTCCCATCCCTAGTGATTATATGCTGTAAAAATAAATAAATTAAATAAATAAATATATATATATATATTTTTTTTTTTTTTTTCAACAAGTCGGCCGTCTCCCACCGAGGCAGGGTGACCCAAAAAGAAAGAAAATCCCCAAAAAGAAAATACTTTCATCATCATTCAACACTTTCACCACACTCATACATAATCACTGTCTTTGCAGAGGAGCTCAGATACGACAGCTGAGAATAGTCCCTCCCAGCTGTCACTATCTCAGACCCCTCCTTTAAAGTGCAGGCATTGTACTTCCCATTTCCAGGACTCAAGTCCGGCTAAATCAATAACCGGTTTCCCTGAATCCCTTCACTAAATACTACCCTGCTCACACTCTAACAGCTCGTCATGTCCCAAAAACCATTCGTCTCCATTCACTCCTATCTATCATGCTCACACATGCTTGCTGGAAGTCCAAACCCCTCGCCCACAAAACCTCCTTTACCCCCCCCCCCTTCCAACCTTTTCGAGGACGACCCCTACAGATTTATACGCTCTACAAGTCATTCTACTTTGATCCATTCTCTCTAAATGACCAAACGACCTCAACAACCCCTCTTCAGCCCTCTGACTAATACTTTTAGTAACTCCACACCTCCTCCTAATTTCCACACTCTGAATTCTCTGCATAATATTTACACCACATTGCCCTTAGACAGGACATCTCCACTGCCTCCAGCCTCCTCCTCGCTGCAGCATTTACAACCCAAGCTTCACACTCATATAAGAGTGTTGGTACCACTATACTTTCATACATTCCCTTCTTTGTCTCCACAGATACCTCAACGCACCACTCACCTTTTTTCCTTCATCAATTCAATGGTTAACCTTATCCTTCATAAACCCATCCGCTGACAAGTACACACACACACACGTATATACAGTGGACCCTCGCTTTTCGTCGATAATTCTTTCCAGAATGCTGTTCGAGTGCCGTTACCGAACGAATTTGTTCCCATAAGGACGAATGTAAATTAGATTAGTCGTTTCAGACCCCAAAAATACACTTACAAAAGCACTTACAAAAATACACTTAAATAATTGTTCGAGTTGGGAGTTGTATGAAAACCGAGGGTCCACTGTATATACATGTACAGTGGACCCCCGGATTACATCATCATTTCGTTCCAGAATGCTGTTCAAGTGCCATTACCGAACGAATTTGTTCCCATAAGGAATAATGTAAATTAGATTAGTCCTTTTAGACCCCCAAAAATACACTTACAAAAGCACTTACAAAAATACACTTACATAATTGTTTGAGTTTGGAGCAGTACGTAATCCGGGGGTCCACTGTATATATATATACATATTATTTATTTATTTATTTACTTATTTATTAGGCTGAAATTTATAAGGGCCAAAAATATGTTTTGTTCTTTAAAAGTAGTGTAGCGTTGGTGTGGGAGAACAAGGTTTATATAACACCTTCATTAGTGGTGGCAGTTTTTCTTCTTTAATAACTAAGCACCTGTTGATAAATTGAGTTTTATGTCGTTAATCCTTTTTAGAAGTGTATCGTTTTCCAACAGTTCACATTTTGGCTTCTTCGAACTTTTGCAATATTCTCAGTTTTCCCAGATAGACAGCACTAATTCATTGTATTTTGTGATAAAATTCATCCTTTTCATATACTACATACTAGATTTGTGATACTTTTATAAAATTCTTTGAAATTAGTTAAAAGAAATATTATATTTTTCATTTATTTTTGTTTGGTCAATTATATAAAATCCGGTGAGTATTGTATAGACACTGTAATATTATTATGATGTTGAATGTGATACTTTTTTGTATTTTTGTTTGCGTATATGTTTTTAATGATTCTTATGAGGTTCTCAGTGATTTCAAATTCTCAAAGAAAAAAAAAACATCATTTAAGAGTGAGACTTTCACTATGATTTAAGGAATCCCGTATTATAATTGTAGTAACATACAGAGTTACTAACGTCAGCCTTAGAAAACAACTGTGATCCTTATGCCTTCCAGGGTTTTGTAAAATTGTGAAATAAAATCTCTGATTTTGTACTCATTAAGAAAAAGTTATTCCAGTTTCTACATATACTGAATTTTGAAAGGGATAGTATTTTTGGTACTTTTCTAAAATGCTTTGTAGCTTTTCTAATAAAGATTAGCAATTACTTTTGATTTTTTTTCAAATTACCTTAAGTGCACATTATATAAATTAATTTTATGGTTTTCTGACTTATATTTTTCATTGTTTCCGCAAATCAAAAGTTTCATAAGCTTGAACAAATACAGTGGTACCTCGGTTAACGATATTTTTTCGTTCCAGAATGCTGTTCAAGTGCCATTACCAAATGAATTTATCCCCATAAGGAATAATGTAAAATAGACTAGTCCTTTTAGACCCCCAAAAATACACTTACAAAAGCATTTAAAAAATTAACTTACATAAAAGGGCGAGTTTGGGGACCATCGTTAACCGAGATACCACTGTACTGATTTAAGCAGAAGTGGATGTCTTAGAGATAATGCAATTGATTAGACAACATATGTTAGCTCAGCAAAACATCTCCAGGTATTATGTATGAAGCTTCTGGTATAGCAACTACATGTATCTAATTTCTAAATCTTCAAGAAACATTTTTATCAGCAGTGTTAACCTAGTCTAGTTTATAAATCTATGCGTAACTTTCCGCAAGATTATGCACTACCCTTGTGTTGGAAGTGTATTAGTTCATCCATTGTAAATTAGTTAATAAAATAACCTTGAGGAAAAAAATAATCAATAAACTGATATTTCTCTCTTCTTAATTTATTATAAAGTTTTTAATGTTTAGAACTTAAATTAGGTTTATCAACGAGAAAGTTATTTTCAAAGTTCTCCTTCAGAAGTTTCTTATTTGCTTAATATATAATATTTCAGTAGTTATTATTTTTCTTATATAGTTTACTGTACTACTTGGTTATGATATGATGTCTAAATGAATTACACATTTTATTTTCTCAAGGTGGCGGTTAGAAGGTAAATAATTAAGTATCATCAGGTATGCTACTGTAAATAGCAGTTTAGTTCACCAGACCTTGAGCACTTATTAGAATTCTATATTACTCCTAATATAGAGTAAAAATTTTTGAGACAATTCCTCATATGTGATAATTTATATTCTTTGTTACTCTTTTTAAAGAAATATATAATTAGCTTTATGCAAATGGTGCACCTGCCGATAATTTTGATGAAATGACACGTTATAACAGAAGCTTTTACTGGGACAGCTTCTTTCTCTGTTAGAGCTTTATCAGTAGAGCTTGATAATGCTCTAGATTAAATCTTTGTCATATATAACTTGATAAAGCTCTAGATTAGATCTTTACCAGGTATAACTTGATAAAGCTCTAGATTAGATCTTTATCTGATATAACTTGATAAAGCTCTAACAGAGTGAAACATTGTCTCAATAATAACCTTGTACTGCAACACGTGTCATTGTTCATATTTATTGTTGAGTTTCAACGTTTATCTGATTATATGGCAGCAAAGTCAGTGCCATTATCAAGGTCTGTGGGAACCTGCATCTGCTTAGTAAGCACAACGGTTTCAACATTATAATCAGCATGAGCACAAAGTAATGTGCATGAGTTTGTTGAGAGAAGTGATTAGTTATTAGTGACACTAGTTCCTGATGTTGCATGTCCTTTGTATTGGTTAATTTGTTAGTGGTTTTTCTGATTTAGACATTTGCAAAATGTTGATGGTATTCTTTGAACTGCATGAATGAAACTACTGTACATAGTTTTGTGGAAGATTTTTATACATTATTGTTTGGTAGATCTAGTGTCGAAAAAGGATGGCAATTGAAATTCCCTTTGTAAATTGCCACTGATAATTTGAAAAAGTTTGATTCAATAATTTTTTGCATGCTCTTTTCCTTGCATGCTTTTCTTTTTTTTTCTTTTTTTACATACGTAGAGTCTTGCCTGAAAGTGACACTTCCGCTTCTAATTGTTATCATCCTTGGCTAACCTTAATACTATAAATCTAGACTGCATAGCTATTCTGCCATTAATTAAGACAGTGTCATTATTTTTTTTCTTTAACATTTTATTTTGTTTTGATATATAATATCTGTGCTAGAGAAAAGTAAAGCATTTTTAGTATAATTTATTTAGTGATAATCTTTTTGTCATATCAATCATTAAATTAAAATTTGCCTATATTTTCACTACACATTAAATTTATTTAAATTTACAAATAGATGTTTCTGTGACATAATAATGAGGAAAATATATATTTTTTTATATACTCAAGTAAATGATGAATAATTGATGATAGATTTAAAAAAGTTTTTATTGGTTTTACATTTAAATTTTTTTGGCTTTACTAATGGTTGAAATGAACCTCAGGAAGAGGATGAAGGGGAATTGGCCGGAAGCAGTGGCGATGGTGTCCACGTACCACTCACCACCATGGCCTCCTCTCTTGACAACCCTAATGGACCTCCATTACTCACTCCAATATCCCAGGTAAGAGATCATATATTTTTCATGGTTATAGAAACTGTAATCAGTGAAGGTCCAGGTTTGTGGGGCCAACATCCTGGTAATGTGTGGGCTACTACCCCATAATCCACCAAAAAAAAAAAAAACATTCTTAAATGGGAGTTTGATCCAATGCAGTACAGTAAATAATAAGTAGTAGTATCAAATAGCATCACTGTAGCTAATATCTAAGGTATCTTTAAAAATACCAGTAGGTTAGACTAATAGTATATGAATTATAATTCATGGAATGGGTGGAACTTGAACCCATGGCAAGTGAGGAAACTCACAGGCCAGTGTGTTAACCACTTGGCCAGTTGGCTCTAATAAGATTCATCCAATGATTTCATAAATTATTAATTATATTTGAGCTTGAGGTACTACCGTCCTGCCAAGTGAGTGTAAAACGGAAGCCTGTAATTGTTTTACATGATGGTAGGATTGCTGGTGTCTTTTTTCTGTCTCATAAACATGCAAAATTTCAGGTATGTCTTGCTACTTCTACTTTCACTTAGGTCACACTGCACATACATTTACAAGCATATATATACACACTCCTCTGGGTTTTGTTCTATTTTCTTACTAGTTCTTATTCTTGTTTATTTCTTCTTATCTTCATGGGGAAGTGGAACAGAATTCTTCCTCCGTAAGCTATGCGTATCGTAAGAGGCGACTAACATGCTGGGAGCAAGGAGCTAGTAACCTCTTTCTCTGTATACATTATTAGGTTTAACAAGAGAAACTTTTGTGTTTCTTTATGGGCCGCCCCGCCTCGGTGGGATTCGGCCGGTTTGTTGAAAGATGATTTGAGCTTGAGTAGAATCTGCCTAGCATGAGCCAGCAGACCTACAGCAGTGTTCCTCTGTTCTTATGTGAGGCTCAGCCTCAAAGAATAAAATTTAAACTGCAGTGATAGCAAGTGAAGCTTGGTAAGTCTGTGTGCACTATGTTACATTCTACTCTGGCAGGTGTTGCAAGTACTGTACTGTACTCTGCAGTGTCCATTGTGATCTTCATATAGTATCTCAGGTAGACATTTTTTCAGTCTTTACTTCTTACTAGTATTGACATTATGAATGTGACATTTAAACATGCTATTGCAAATATGGTATGAGGTACTATGTTGGAACTGCAAGAGGTTGTTAAATGGTTAGTAGTATACAGATACTGTACCACTTATTAATTTTTTGTATACAGCCTCTCCTCACTTAACGATGGAGTTCCGTTCTTAAGACCATATCGGTAAATGAATTCGTCGATAAGTGAGGAACATACTACAGTGGTACCTCGACTTACGATATTTTTTCATTCCAGAATGCTGTTCAAGTGCCATTACCAAACGAATTTATCTCCTTAAGAAATGTTGTAAAATAGACTAGTCCTTTTAGACCCCCAAAATTACACTTACAAAAGCATTTAAAAAAATAAACTTACATAAAAGGGTGAGTTTGGGGACCATCGTAAGTCGAGGTACCACTGTATAATGGTAGTGGGTTAGTGTTCCTTTGATATTGTTTTAATGTCACCTTTGCACCATTTACATTTATAAAATTTTTGGTATATTTTTAAATGTTTATACAGTAGTTTACTGTACAGTGGAAGCCCGGTTAACGAACACCCCGGAAATCGTGCAATTATGTAGGTATAATATTGTAAGTGCTTGTGGAAGTGTATTTTTGGGGGTCTGAAATAGACTAACCTAAATGACATTTTATCTTAAGGAAGTAAATTCGTTCGGTAATGGCACTTAAGCAGGCTTCTGCAATGAATTTTTTTCGTTAACCGGGGTTCCACTGTATATTGTAATAAACAAAATAGAGGAAATCAGCTCTAATATACATTATTTAGGTATGCATACTGGTCAGAGAGCCCGTCGTAAGTCCGAGTCGTTGGTAAACGAGTACGTCGCTAAGTGAGGAGAGGTTGTAATTTCTTATTTTAATATATCAAGTGTCACAGAATGATCATGAAGCAGTAATGTTTTATATTAGTATTACAGGTACTGTGAATGTTTTAATTAATGATAATAGTTTGGCAAACTTCTGGGCATTTGTGGGATGTTCGTGTAGTAATTGGATGGATTAACAAGGACGACATGAATGGAGCATTATTTCAGAAGAAAGGGCATAGTGACCATTTGTGTTAAAGATTTGAGTGTATGAATGTATACGTATACTGTCAGTCAATTTAGGTAATGAACAGATTTCCTATACAGTGGACCCTTGGTTTTCGTACAGCTTCCAACTCGAACAATTATGCAAGTGTATTTTTGTAAGTGTAATTTTGGGTATCTGAAACGACTAATCTAATTTACATTCGTCCTTATGGGAACAAATTCATTCGGTAACGGCACTCGAACAGCATTCTGGAAAGAATTATCGATGAAAACCGAGGGTCCACTGTATTTGGGTATTTTATTTAGGCTACATTGTTTTGCTGGGAGTTCTGTTACGCCTCCATGGTACAGTTGACATAATGAGTCCTGATAAAGTTTCTAACTAGTGAGCCTTGTCAGGATAATACAGGTGGGAAGTGCATCTGTCTCACGCTCAGTGGGAGAAGGATTGAGCCTCCATCACATCTTGGACTGAATGACCCACATAGGTTTAGCCCTTAAAATGAATGAAAAAATATATAAAACTCCTAGTTAATGAAACATAGTCTAAATAAAGTAATTACAGTGGACCCTCTGTTTTTGTTGAAAATTCTTTCCAGAATGCTGTTTGAGTGCCGTTACCGAACGAATTTGTTTCCATAAGGATAAATGTAAATTGGATTAGTCATTTGAGACCCCCAAAACTACACTTACAGAAGCAATTACGAAAATACACTTACATAATTGTTCGAGTTTGGAGATGAACGAAAACCGAGGGTCCACTTTACAGTGGTACCCTGAGTTTCGGCCATAATTCATTCCAGAAGGCTGTTTGAGTGCCGTTATCAGATGAATTTGTTCCCAAAAGGAATAATGTAAATTAGATTAGTCTGTTTCAGACCCCCAAAACTACACTTACAAAAGCATTTACAATAATACACTTACATAATTGTTCAAGTTGAGAGCTGTATGAAACTTGGGGTACCACTGTATCCAAATGTTGCATACTTCTCCATTGACCTAAATTGTGTTAAGGGCACACACGTGTCTGTGCACGCATGTGCATGTGTGTGTGCGCACATGTATGCATATACATGTGTGTACTCACCTATTTGTGGTTGCAGGGGTCGATTCACAGCTTCTGGCCCTGCCACTTCGCTGGTCCCTACTAGGTCCACTCTCTCCCTGCTCCATGAGCTTTATCATATCTCTTCTTAAAGCTATGTATGGATCCTGCCTCCACTATATCACTCTCCAGATTGTTCCACTTCCTGACAACTCTGTCACTGAAGAAATACTTCCCAACATCCAGTTGTGACCCCTTGTTATTGTGTCCCATCTCTGAAACATCCTGTCCCTCTCCTCCTTTTCAATTCCTCTCAGTATTTCATATGTTGTTATCATGTTTTCCCATCCCTCATGACTTCTAGTGCCATCAGGTTGATTTTCCTTAACCTCTCCTTGTAGGACATACCCCTTAGCTCTGTGACTAGTCTTGTAGCAAACCTTTGCACTGCTCTAATTTCTTGATGTGCTTGACCAGGTGTGGGTTCCATACTGGTGCTGCATGCTCCAGTATGGGCCTGATGTACACAGTGTACAGATTCTTTAATGATTCTTGCTCAGGTGTTGAAATGTTGTTTTTAGGTTTGTCATTCACCCTTATGCTGTAGCAGTTATTTGGTTGATGTATGCCTCAAGATGTGCTCGGTATTATACTCACCCCAAGATCCTTTTCCTTGAGTGAGGTTTACAGTCTTTGGCCTGCTACTCTGTCTGCAGTCTTCTTTGACCTTCCCCAGTCTTCATGACTTTGCACTTAGTGGGGTAAAACTCCAGGAGCCAGTTGTTGGACCAGGCTTGCAGCCTGTCCAGATCCTTTTGTAGATTTACCTGATCCTCATCCACTTTAATTCTCCGCATTAGCTTCACATCGTCTGCAAACAGGGACACCTCTGAATCTATCTCTTCCATCATGTCATTCACATATACCAGAAACAGCACTGGCCCCAAGACTGACCCTTGTGGAACCCCGCTCATCACAAGTACCCACTCTGATACCTCATCATGTACCATCACTCTTTTCCTTCCTGTCAGGTGAATATTCTCTGATCTATTGCAGTTACTCTCCTGTTATTCCTGCCTGCTCCTCTAGCTTTTGCACTAATCTCCTGTGCGGAACTGTGTTGAAAGCCTTCTTACAGTTCAAGAAAATGCAGTCTATCCATCCCACTCTCTCCTTCCTTACTTGTCACCTTGTCATAAAACTCCAGTAGGTTTGTGACACAGGATTTCCCCTCCCTGAAACTGTGCTGGTTATTGTGTTTAAGCTCATTCCTTTCTAGGTGCTCCACCAGTCTTTTCCTGATAAGCTTCTCCATGACTTTGCTTATTATACATGTCAGTGACACTGGTCTGTAGTTTAATGTCTTCCACACCTCAGATAGTTGCCCTGTTTTGATAAGTGTATTGAAGATTGTTGTTAGTGGCACACACAGTTCCTCTGCTCCCTCTTTCAGGATCCACGGAGAGATGTTGTCTGATCCTGCCGCCTTTGAGGTATCTAGCTTCCTTAGCAGCCTCTTTACCTCCTCCTTGGTTGTGTGTAGCATGTCCAGAACTTGTTGGTGTACCCTTCCATCCTGGTTTGCTGGAGTCCTTTCTGCCTCCATTGAAAATACTTCCTTAAATCTCCTTTCCTCATCCTGATTACCTGATCCTTGAATTGTTTTCCTCCTGATGTAGCTGTACAACAGGTTTGGGTCAGATTTGGCTTTCAATGCCGTCATTCATGTATTGCTGTTTGGCTTCCCTCCTTATCCATGTATACTCATTTCTGGCTCTCTGCTAATCTCCTTATTTTCCTGGATCCTTTGTCATCTTTACTTTTTCTGTTCTCTATCGCACTTAGATTTAGCCTCTCTACACCTTTGGGTGAACCAAGGCCTCGTTCAGGTCTTCCCATTATTTCTGTTGCCTCATTGCATTTTGTTTTTCCCACCAGTTCTCTTTCCCATTGTACCTCATGCCTGTGTAGTCCACTCTTTTGTAGTTTGGCTTCTCCCATCCTTCTCGTGCTGTGTCACTCTCCACATCTAACTCTACAATGTATTCAAAGCTCAGGACCACGTGATCACTAGCTCCAAGGGGCTTTTCACATGTGATGTCCTCAATGTCTGAACTACTCGCAGTAAATATGAGGTCCAGCCTTGCTGGTTCATCCTGTCCTTTCTCTCTGGTAGTGCCCCTAGCATGTTGATGCATGAAGTTTTCCAGCACTACCTCCATCATCTTAGTTTCCATGTTTTTGGCCCCCTCTGGGGCTCCAGGTTTTCCCAGTCATTCTCCATGTGATTGAAATCACCCACAACTAGTAACTTTCCCCTACCCATATGGGCTCTTCTGCCCACCTCAGCTAGTGTGTCCACCATTTCTCGGTTGTTTGCATTATAGTCTTGTCTTGGCCTCCTGCTATTCTGTAGTGGGTTGTACATCACTGCAATCACCACATTAGAACCCCCAGTCTGAAGTGTTCCTACTATGTAGTCCCTTGCTTCCCTTCTGTCCATTCCTTCAATCTCCTTGTATCTCCAATGATTTTTGATGAGCAGTGCAACTCTTACCCCCCATCCCCCGCATCTGTTCCCTATAACTTTCCTCGGGATCTGATATTCAGATGGGAAGATCTCATCTGTTATCCCCGTGAGCTTTTTTCTGTGAGCGCTATAATGTCTGGGGATACCTCCATGATTCTTTTGTGCCACTCTTCACATTTATTTGTAATTCTGTCTGCGTTGGTATATCATACCTTCAGCTTCCTTTCCTTTCCAGTACTGTGCTCTGGGGTTTGTGGGGGTTGGGGAAGTGGGAGACCTGGCAGGATACTATGGGAAGCTGCTGTGAAAGTGGAGTTTGTGTTGGTGGGATCAGGGCTGTGGCTGCAGAGTGTGGGTTGTCTTGGATTAATTTGGTTGCAGTGTGGTTGTTGGGTGTTTTGTGGTTGTTTCTAAAGGAGGTTGTGTTTGCTGGTCCTTCTGAGTCTGAGCTTCCCTGCTCATCTCTATCCTTGACTCTCTCTCCTGCCCCCTTTGTATCCTCTCAGTTTCTGTTATTGTGTTCTGTCATGGTCGAGGTACACCAGCTGGTAATTTGATGAGCCCCTTAGTCATGGTTTCTGCTGCAGGATCCTGTTTTGCACTGTTTCTGACTTGAGAATGAATTTGACTGGATGGTTTCTTGCCCTTGAGTATCCCCCCTGTTTTCTGAAAATTTGCAGCTGTGTCTTATCTTCTTCTCTCATCTCTTTAATGATATTTTCAATAGTTTTTTTCCTCCCTCTGTCATCTTCATATGTTGTGCCTTTGGCCTCCTGAAGCCCATGAACAAAGATTGACGTCACCCTTTCATCCTCCCATTGTATTACCCTTTGCATCTTCATTACTGCTTTCTCTAATATTTCATGGATCTCTTGATGGTCTGATAGCACCTCTGCAGGGGACCTATCTCCTTCTTTTCCTTCAGTCCACTATCTATCTGCTGTCCCTGTACCCAGTGGCAAGCCACTTTCCCTCCTTGACTTTTCTCAGGCCCCCCAGTGGTCTGATAGGGCCTATGCGTATGCCTTGCCTCCTTCCCTTCCTTTGGTCCCCTCGCTGGTTGCTAATGTTCCTGTTCCTGATGCCATGCCCATTCTGCTCTTTGGCTGTATATCCCATTTTTTTTTTTTTTGTTAGTTACCATGATATGTAAAGCTTGTGTGTGTGTGTGTGCATGTGCGCTCGCGTGCACTTGGTGGTGGTATGGTGCGTACGCACGTGTGTGTACGTGTGCTACCTTTCCTGCTTCGTGTCCTTCAACTTCAGTGTTGCCGTCTTTTAAGTACACAGTGGTACCTTGGGTTACGAGCTTAATTCGTTCCAGAAGGCTGTTCAAGTGCTGATACTGAACAAATTTTTTCCCATGAGGAATAATGTAAATTAGATTAATCTGTTTCAGACCCCCAAAAATACACTTACAAAAGCACTTACAAAAATACACTTACATAATTGTTCGAGTTGGGAGCTGCTCGTATGCCGAGGTACCACTGTATCTTTATTTACTACAAGTACATGTACATGGTATACAGTGGACCCCCGAGTATCGTAATTAATCCGTTCCAGGAGCTATTACTTAACACGAAGTTTACGAAATTCGAACCATTATTTCCCATAAGAAATAATGTAAATACAATTAATCCGTTCCACAAAAAAATATTCACATACTAAATTAAAAAAATATATATATATATATAAGTGCAGAGGTCTGATGGAAGTCAAAAGCGTCCTGATGGAGCCACCATGCTACCCTGGAAGGATGGTAAGCAGATTGCTTGGGACTACACCTGTGCTGCCACATTGGCAGACACCTACCTGCCACACTCCTTAGCCGAAGGGGGTGGAGCTGCCAGCCACAGGGAGATCCAGAAGACCCGCAAATATGAAGACCTTCCCTCTTGCTATAACTTCATCCCAATAGGGTCGGAGACCCATGGAGCATGGGGCAAGTGTGCTCTAAAGTTTCTCAAGGAGCTGGGTGGAAAACTCATCATAGAAACCAAGGACCACAGGGCGACCAGCTTCCTCTTTCAGAGACTCAGTGTTGCGATCCAGAGGGGAAATACCTGCAGTATTCTGGGCACGCGGCCCACTGCCGGGGAGTTGGACGAAGTATTTGACATGTAGCTCTGAGTTGTTATCTATGTTGTTTTACTCCCCATTGTATTTTGTCTTGAAATAAAGTTTGTAAAAAAAAGATGGGGTGGTAGGGGAAGTGGAATATTCAAATGGCTTCAGAAAGAAATCTAAATATTCTTCCTTGAAGTCTTTTTATCCACTTCTCCAAGGCAATGGGTCCCACAATTGACACCAGAGGTGGACCCCATCCTATATATATATATATATATATATATATATATATATATATATATATATATATATATATATATATATATATATATAAATATATATATAAATATATATATAAATATATATATATATATATATATATATATATATATATATATATATATATATATATATATATATATATATATATATATATATATATATATATATATATATATATATATATATATATATATATATATATATATATATATATATATATATATATATATATATATATATATATATATATATATATATATATATATATATATATATATATATATATATATATTATATATATATATATATATATATATATATATACATAATATATATATATATATATATATATATATATATATATATATATATATATATATACACATACATATATATATATATATACAGTGGACCCCGAGTTTCGTAAAACTTCACTCCTGAAGTCTGCTCAAGTGCCATTACCGAACGAATTTACTCCTTAAGGAAAAATTTCACGTAGGTTAGTCTATTTCAGACCCCCAAAAATACACTTCCACAAGAACTTACAAAATTATACTTACATAATTGCACGATTTCCGGGGTATTCGTTAACCGAGGGTCCACTGTACACACACACACACACACGTGCGCACGCACGCACGCACACACACACACACACACACACACACACACACACACACACACACACACACACACACACACACACACACACACACACACATCTCTCCATGGGTCCTGAGAGAGGGAGCAGAGGAGCTATGTGTACCCCTAACAACGATCTTCAACACATCTATCGAAACAGGGCAACTACCTGAGGTTTGGAAGACAGCAAATGTAGTTCCAATTTTTAAAAAAGGAGACAGGAACGTAGCACTAAACTACAGACCAGTGTCACTGACATGTATTGTATGCAAGGTCATGGAGAAGATAGTCAGGAGAAGGGTGGTTGAGCACCTAGAAAGGAATGAGCTTATCAACGACGGCCAACACGGTTTCAGGGACGGGAAATCCTGTGTCACAAACCTACTGGAGTTCTACGACAGGGTGACAGCGATAAGGCAAGAGAGAGAGGGGTGGGTAGATTGCATATTCTTGGATTGTAAGAAGGCGTTTGACGCAGTTCCACACAAGAGATTTGTGCAGAAGCTGGAGGACCAGGCAGGGGTAACAGGAAGGCACTACATTGGATCAGGGAATACCTGTCAGGAGACAGCAGCGAGTCATGGTACGTGGCGAGGTGTCAGAGTGGGCGCCGGTGACGAGCGGGGTTCCACAGGGGTCAGTCCTGGGACCAGTGCTGTTTCTGGTATTTGTGAACGACATGACGGAAGGAATAGACTCGAAGTGTCCCTGTTTGCAGATGATGTGAAGTTGATGAGAAGAATTCAATCGGACGAGGACCAGGCAGAACTACAAAGGGATCTGGACAGCCTGCAAGCCTGGTCCAGCAACTGGCTCCTGGAGTTCAACCCCACCAAGTGCAAAGTCATGAAGATTGGGGAAGGGCAAAGAAGACCGCAGACGGAGTACAGCCTAGGGGGCCAGAGACTGCAAACCTCAATCAAGGAAAAAGATCTTGGGGTGAGTATAACACCAGACACATCTCCTGAGGCGCACATCAACCAAATAACTGCTGCAGCATATGGGCGCCTAGCAAACCTAAGAACAGCATTCCGACATCTTAATAAAGAATCGTTCAGGACCCTGTACACTGTGTACGTTAGGCCCATATTGGAGTATGCAGCACCAGTTTGGAACCCACACCTAGCCAAGCATGTGAAGAAGCTCGAGAAAGTGCAAAGGTTTGCAACAAGACTAGTCCCGGAGCTAAGGGGTATGTCCTACGATGGGAGGTTAAGGGAAATCGACCTGACGACACTGGAGGACAGGAGAGATAGGGGAGACATGATAACAACATATAAGATACTGAGAGGAATTGACAAAGTGGACAGAGACAGAATGTTCCAGAGATGGGACACAACAACAAGGGGACACAGATGGAAGTTGAAGACTCAGATGAATCACAGAGATGTTAGGAAGTATTTCTTCAGTCACAGAGTTGTCGGGAAGTGGAATAGTTTAGGAAGCGATGTAGTGGAGACAGGCTCTATACATAGCTTTAAGCAGAGGTATGATAAAGCTCATGGCGCAGGGAGAGTGACCCAGTAGCGGCCAGTGAAGAGGCGGGGCCAGGAGCTTTGACTCGACCCCTGCAACCACAACTAGGTGAGTACAACTAGGTGAGTACTCTCTACCTACCTACCTCTTTATTGAAGAGTTGAAGGCATCTGGAAGGTAGAGTTGCTGACAAGGGCAGGGTGTTAGTGGTTGGAAGGGGAATCCCCCTCCAAAAGGACTTCAGGTAACAAGTCCCTCTCTGGGGTTACTTCCCTTCTTGGTCTTTTAATGCCACTAGGACCAGCTTGAGAGTCACTAGACCCCTGCCTGGTAAAGTAACTGTCCAGAATCCTCTGTTTCTGGCGACTCTTCAACACTTTCCTGAAGTGCAACATGGCTCTGTCACTGAAGTGGCTGCACAGAAGGCTCATTTCAGCTTGTTCAGGGTGGTGTCTTTCAACAAATGTCTGCAACTCATTCCACTTTGTACACATCTCCTTAAGCACTGAAGAAGGCACCTCCTTCTGTCTCTCACCCTCCACCTTTGAAGCAATAACCTCAGCTGTGGTCTGTTGCTGTTCCAGATGAAGCTCTTGCAGCTCTTCAGTTGTTAGCTCTACCCTGTGCTCCTCCACCAACTCTTCCACATCCTCACCACTCACCTCCAACCCCAGGCTGTTCCCCAATGCCACAATATCTTCCACAACAGGCACAGGGTTGTCAGGGTCAGGGTCAGCCTCAAATCCTTCAAAATCCCTCTGTTGGACACAACCTGGCCACAATGGTCTCCAAGCAGAGTTCAAAGTCCTGGAAGTCACTCCCTCCCAAGCCTTACCTATAAGGTGTATGCAATGCACAATATTGAAGTGATCTTTCCAGAACTCTCTTAGGGTCAACTCAGTGTCCGAGGTCACTTCAAAGCACTTTTCAAACACTGCTTTGGTATACAGTTTCTTAAAGTTGGAAATGACCTGCTGGTCCACTGGCTGGATGAGAGGAGTGGTGTTAGGAGGCAAGAACTTCACTCTGATGAAATTAAACTTGTCAGACAAACACTCTTGCAAGTTGTGAGGGTGAGCAGGAGCATTGTCCAGTACCAGGAGGCACTTAAGTGGCAATTTCTTTTCCAAGAGGTATTTCTTCACACTAGGGCCAAACACTCCAGTCACCCATTCCTTGAAAATCTCCGTAGTGACCCATGCCTTGGTGTTAGCCTTCCAATGCACACACAAATTATTCTTGTCAACACTGTGATTCCTGAAGGGTCTGGGATTTTCATAGTGATACACCAGTAAAGGCTTCACTTTAAAATCACCACTGGCATTGGCACGCATCATAAGAGTTAGCCTGTCTTTCATAGGCTTGTGTCCTGGCTGTGCCTTTTCCTCCTGAGTAATGAAGGTCCTGTTGGGCATTTTCTTCCAAAACAGGCCTGTTTCATCACAGTTAAACACTTGTTGGGGAGGAATTGTTCAGCCTCTACGAACCCCTGGAATTCCTGCACAAATTTTTCAGCTGCACGTTTGTCTGAGCTGGCTGCCTCACCATGTCTCACAACACTGTGTATGCCACTACGTTTCTTAAACCTGTCAAACCAGCCTTTGCTGGCTTTAAAATCACTCGCCTCACCACTGGTTCCAGGCATTGTCTTGACAAGATCTGCGTGCAACTTCCTTGCCTTTTCACAAATTATCGCCATGGAAATACTATCACCCGCTCTCTGTTTTTCATGGATCCACACCAACAACAACAACTCAACCTCATCCACTGTTTTCGATCTATTTTTCGTTAACATATCAACCCCTTTTGCAACATTAGCGTCCTTGATCTCATTTCTCTTTGCCAGGATAGAGCTGATAGTAGATGGGGTTTTCTTGTACATCCTGGCAAGCTCACTCAGACGTACGCCACTCTCATATTTTTCTATAATCTCTTTCTTCAGTTCGATGGTGTTCCTCACTTTCTTTACCACAGGGGTGCCACTAGGAAGCTTCTTTGGACCCATGGTGACTTATTTCACAGTGACAATCACTAAACCACCAAAAAAGACACCAAATGTATTGTGAATGTTTGAAAGAGTGCGCTGGGTAATGTTCTCTCAATGGTAAACAACGCTTCACTGGCAGCATCCTGCGTCCTGCGCAGGCGCGGAGCAGGCGGACAAGTTTAATACGTTACAAAACATGAGCCATTTTACGATTCTCGAAATAAAAAAATGCTTACGAAACACGATCTTTACGAAATAAGAACCTTACGAAACTCGGGGGTCCACTGTACAGGCCTAGCTGACATCAGTGACATACTATATAGAATGCCGCTTGTTATGCAGAGCATTTCGGGCAAATTAGGTCAGTTTTGTCCCAAAATGTGACCCACACCAGTCGACTAACACCCAAGTACCCATTTTACACTGATGGGTGAACAAGGAGAGCAGGTGTCTTATGGAAACATGTCCCTAATGTTTTCCAGCCGTACTGAAGGAGATTCGAACTCTGGACCTCAGTGTGTGAGCTGAGTGTGCTAGCGATCGAGCTATTTCTTACTTAACGATAATTAAAAAGTACAGTATTCCTTTCTTGTATTTTCTCATATGTGTGGGTGTATGCATTGCATGTGTGTGTGCATGTGCGTACATGTGTGTAGGGGACCTATGCAGTCTTCCCATGCCTATGCACTTATGCTGCCTCCTTACCCCTATTTATCTCTACCTTATTGAATGCTAATAACTCTGTTTCTGACACTTAGACTCTCTAGGGGTGAGTGGACCCTTCCAGCTATGGCAGAATACCTGGAGCTTTTTTTACCTGACCAATTACCACAGAATAGGTGAATACTTTTGTGTGTGTGGGGGAAAGGAATTGTAAGTATTGTAGCTTCCATATTAATTTAGGACTCAGTATATAAATTTAAGTATATTTACCTCTCCACCACTATCTGTAGTGGCCCTGGGTAGACAGGAACCCAGGACTAACAGTATCATACTTAAATTAATGTAGGTGACCTTATCCCGGTGAATCTTCAGCTGCTTGGTATTAGGATGTTAGGATGTATTGAAATGAGCAAATGAATATGTAGAATAATCTGGTTTACAGTTCAGTAAAGGAAGATGAAATAAATTCAGGGATAAATGATACAGATGTAAAGTTTTCAATTATAAAAATACAGTAGACCCACGAGTAACGAGCATAATTCATTCCAGAAGCCTGCTCAAGTGTCATTACCGAACAAATTTTCTCCCTTAACCCTTTGACTGTCGGAGACCCCTTTCTGAAACTGTCATTTCATGTCGCAAAATATTCGAAAAAAAAAATTATTTTTTCTTATGAAAATGTTAAGATTATTTTTCTGATTGTTTAAATCCCCCCCAAAAATTTTTGCGATCAGTACTTACCGAGATATAGAGTGGTAAAGTTAGCAAAAAATGAGCCGCGTATGGCAACAGCGGCGAATGCCGCTCACCCGGTAAATTTTGGTTTACTTCCTTTCGTAGGTTTCTTGTTTTTCACTATTTTATTTTTTATGTAAGTTGTGTGGCCTGTGAGACCAAAGTAAGGTGCAATGTATATATATACACTCGTTGTATGCAACACAATAATCGCACAAGCATTAGTATCATTATATTGTTTACAAAACTTGTTTACACCAACCAACAATAAAAAAAATTGTTTATTACTATTGTTCTATAATATATATACACATATATAATGACTGGACACTTTCCATCAACTGCAATTAGCACTTCAAAGCTCCAAGCTATGTGTGTGTGTGGACATCTAAATTTGCTGAGTCAGGGTAAGGCAGCTGTCAAAATGAAATATTATACCATTACTCACCACCCACACTGCCTGTCAACCTGTCAACACAAAAGGGGACCCATGTCTTCTTCCCCACAACCTCCTTCCTTTCCTTCATACCTACCTTCTTAGCTTCCTTTCTTCCTTCATTCCTTCCTTTCTTACATATTTTCTTCCTCTCATCTCTTCCTTCCTTCCTGCCTTCCTTTCTTTCTTAATTCCTTCCTTCTTCCTTTCCTCCTTCCTTCTTCTTTCCTTCCTTCCTCTCATCTCTTCTTTCCTTCCTTCCTTCCTTCCTCTCATCTCTTCCTTCCTTTCTTACTTTCTTTCTTCCTTCCTTCCTTCTGGTATCCTGGGCATTTCTTTCAGTCACAAACTCCTCAAAACCATGAAATTTATCTTCAGAGACACTTCCATCTGTGTTAGAGCTATCATTGAGGAAGAGAACAGTCCCAGATGCGCCAAGGAGTCAGATAATTCTTACCGCTAGGCATGCTGAACAAGGACTACTGAAATGGCATTCCCACAATGCACCACTGGCTGCCCGATTTTTTTTATACTGCGCACACTGACCACACAGACCCATTCTCTCACATGTAGGCCTACCAGCTTTCTCCTGCTTGATTTGAGGCCGTTAGAATTTATGCTTCTAAATACGTCCGAAACATTGGCTTGTAAGACATATACAGTGGACCCCCGGTTAATGGCCAGCTCCAAACACTAACATTTATGTAAGTGTATTTTTTTAAGTGCTTTTGTGAGTGTATGTTTGGGGGTCCAAAAAGACTACTCTAATTTACATTATTCCTTAAGTTAATAAATTCGTTCGGTAACAGCACTTGAACAGCATTCTGGAACGAATTATGGCCGTTAACCTGGGGTCCACTGTATATACGACCGAAACAGTCAAAGGGTTAAGGAATAATGTCAAGTAGGTTAGTCCATTTCAGACCCCCAAAAATACACTTACAAAAGCACTTACATAGTTGTATGATTTCCGAGGTGCTCGTAACTCGGGGGTCCACTGTAGGTGAAATAGTGTTTTGAATGTAATGTGGGTATTGCTGATAAATTTTCTGGGAATAACTAATATATTTTAATATAAAATTAGGTGTGTTCTAATTCTGAAATTATATTCCATTAGATAGAAGTAAAAAATAGATACAGTGGACCCCCGGTTTTCGGGATTTTTTCGTTCTAGAATGCTGTTCAAGCCATTACCAAACGAATTTATCCCCATAAGGAATAATGTAAAGTAGACTAGTCCTTTTAGACCCCCAAAAATACACTTACAAAAGCATTTAAAAAAAATACACTTACATAAAAGGGCGAGTTTGGAGCAGGACGAACACCGGGGGTCCACTGTACGTACTAAAATTAAATAAAAATTTGGGAGAAAAATGTTTTTTGATATTGAAAGTGGTAAGCATTTTGAGAGATAAACTTTTCAAAAACTTTATCTGAAGGACTGAGTGTGTATGGTGTACAGCTGAGAAATACTAAGTGACTATGAAATGTTTGAGAAATTTTAGTATTCATATCATAATGCCTTGAGTTTCTATGTCCCTTATTTCTTTTCTTCATATAAAGGTAGCTGTGGTCGGAAAGAATAGATTATGTTATGTGTTAAGAAGTAGATGTACCGGAGAGTGGAATGTGTTCGAAGTGTGAACAACAATAATAACTGAAGCAGAGACATAACCTGGACTCCTTATTAACTCACGATTGGTTAAGGTGTATAGTGTTGGTGTCTTGATAAGAGTAAAAGAGAGAGATGTGGTTAAAGGACTTCACAAGGAACTGACGTGTGAATATGAAACGCTGTTGCAACATGCTCGGGGTTAACCTTTTCAGGGTTTCGGCCGTACTAGTATGGCTTATGTGCCAGGGTTTTCGTCATACTAGTACACCTAAATTCTAGCGCCCTCAAATCAAGTGGAAACAGGCTGGTAGGCCTAGATGTGAGAGAATGGGTCTGTGCAATCAGTGTGCGCAGTATAAAAAAAATCCTGCACCACACAGTGCATAATGAGGAAAAAACTGACCGTGTTTTTGGTTTAAAACAGCGCCTTTGCAGTCTATTTTCGTATAGTATTTATGCTTGTATTCTCGTTTTCTTAGTCTCATTTGATAGAATGGATGATATTTTACAGAAATAGAGATAATTTGGACTGGTCTCACGATGACAAGTACCTTGAAACTGAGCGCAAAGTAGCGAAAATGTTCGATTTTTGCCGATGTTCAAGAGTAAACAAATCACGCCATGCGTCCAATACACATCAACTGGGTAGTCTAATATTCTTGCACAAGTGCGCTGATATTATTTATACCATTTTTACAATGATGCAGTTGTATACATAACAGTAAATCTTCTATTTTTTGTGAGAATAAAATTTCAAAATGGAAAGCAAAAGTAATGTAAGAGGGGCCTGGAGACGTGACTAATGAACAGATAAAATGTTATTTGAGTGCCAGGAATGTCTGTCTCGTTTATTCTGGACCCTATTTTGAAATTGGCATATTTTGAAATTTGTGTGAAATTGACCAAATTGCCAATTTCTGACCACCTTATTGGGTAGTTGAAATCGTTAAATTGTCGGTTTCTTATACTCAATTGATAGAACAAATGGAATTCTAGCGAAATAGCTATAATTTTAGTAGACTGAAACATTGGAATTTGCCAAAAATAGGGCTCAAAGTGGGCGAAATCGCCGATACATAAATGTTATTGATACCTCTAACTTCACGAGAGCATAATTCTGTTAGTTTTCCATCAAATTTCATAATTTTGGTGACGTTATGATCGGAAAAAGATTCTCTATCATTTCATAAGAAAAAATAATTTGTTTATTTTTCGAAAAATTTGCGACCCTGAGAACGAGTTTGGGAGAGGGCCTCGCGACCCTGAAAGGGTTAATCAAGGGTTAGAACACTAGACAACCAGATCAACTCATGTGGTAGTAAAAGGATTAATACACTAGGGAACGATATGTTTTAATGATTCAGACTAGAAGTCGATGAGAAGTGTATGGTGGTATAATTATGTTGACCTCGTGGAGGATAATAGAGAGGTCATGATGAAGGTGCATGTCATGAGAAAATGTATGATTAAAAAATGTGTAATTAATTTGTTTTTGTAGTTCACGTGGAGTACTTTATTCCAATTTTTAATTCCTGTACTGGTGTTTAGATATTTGCTAGTGTGTTTTCGTACTATTCTTCTGTGATCATTAACATTATTATAAGAGACCAGATGTTGTTCTCAATAGCTTTAACCTTTTTCTTCCTACAATATCTTTCCATGCTTCCCGGGAGACAGTAGTGACGATGGAAGCATCGGCCAAGAAGGTGAGGGCACCATCATGAAGAACATAAAACTTCATATAAAAAATACACACTAAGTTTAAAATATATAATAATGATTATTTGAACAATAATTGGAAATTCATAAATGAAGAAAGAAGGGTCTAAAATAAGTTCACATTTATAAAATATTCTTAGGTACAGTAGTTAGCAGATGCAGGGAATGGATAGAATTTGAAAACACTGCCATGCTTAATAACTCCTGTAAGTTGTGTTGTTATGGCCAACTAATGTAGCACTCTCATGGGCTGTTAGAGCAGTGGCATGAGCCTTTATCCAATAGTATTATTCTTGGCTTTTCTCTTATTATTACAATATATTAAACACAGATAAGCCTATGTAGTTGCTACACTAGTGAAAAACTGTTTGAAGTTATTGTATCAGTTTAGAAACTATGAACAGAGCCGCTGAAGTACACATGCACCACTTAGTGTCATTCTTGATTCAAGTGAAAAACCTAACAAACTCACTTGTTCATCGATAAAGAATAAAAAGGTCGGAATACCATGGCTGCAGCAGTACACAAATAACTCTCACTTCGGAAACTGAAACTCACGTCGACATTTCGGTCTGACTTGAACCTCTTAACCCTTTACCGGGCACTCCCTGGAAAATGATAATTTCGAAATGTATTTCATATGAGTGGATAGAGTAACTCAATGTAAGGATAATGAGCCCATATAATTGAAATTCTAAAAAAAACTTTTCACGCAATTGCCAATATTCAAGGACCGTCTACAGACGGTCCTGACCGTTAAAGGGTGTCAAATTCTGAATGTTGCAAATTTGCAATTGTTAATAAAACACCAAATAAGTATTTTTCTATTTTATTATACTAATAGACAATATCAAAAACACAAATGGAACTTGTTTCCAAACATTTTGTAGGTATAAAAAATATAAAAGTGAACCAAAGAGCAACATGGACACATTGCAAAGGGATAAAACTTTCAAGTCCCATATTCCTGAATTTCCTGAGAAAAACAATCATTCTTGATCACTAATTGCTACAATGAAAGGCTATGAAGCAATTTCTTTCCTTCTTTATGCATAGATTTACCTTGCATACGGCACACAAAAATGAGGATGTGACATGATTTTTCGTTTTGCTGCAATAATTGCATGTAAATATTCTGCCTTGCACTGGCCAGTGACCTAGCATTTTATCAAACCTATCATTTTGGTCAAACCTCACACTGTCATCAGGCCTTTCTGCACGTTGGTACTGCACTGGAGATGGCAACAGGTCATCTGGTTCTGGATCTGAGTCACTTTCCACCAAAAGGCAGAGATATTTGAACTTCTGTTGGAAGGGTTCACAATAGAACAATTTCTCATTGATCTGGAATGACAATAAGAATGTTCTGTACACACCCAGACCACTACAGAATTCATATATGCACTAGAAAATTTTATATAAATATTTATTTACTGAAATTTGAAATGTGGCCCTGACGGGCGGGACCGTCTGTACACGGTCCTCTTTTGTTGCACTTTTTCAATTGCATGGTACACTCATATTATGCATATCTAACTCCTGATATATATCTCAAAATATGCCTAAACTATTCATTTACACACTGGACACAACAATAAGTACTTACCGACATTGTAGAGAGTATAATCACAGTGTATATGAGTGGAAGAAGAGCAAAAATCCGGCTCTGGGTGACGCCAAGCGAGAAGTGTTTACATTTTGGTCTCTCAACCAATGGGAAGCGAGCAGATGCCGGTCTCACTTAGCTGGAGCGACTCACAGAAGGCTTGTGATTGGTCAGAAACAGAGAACGGGAACCTAGATGCGCTGGGGGAGTAGGATGACACGTGCAAAAAACACGTGTTTAGGACCGTCTCTACACGGTCCTGCCCGGTAAAGGGTTAACTTGTTTGACCAAACCGTCGTCATAAGTTTCGGTCTCCTAAGTGGGTTATTTGTGTATTGTTTATTGATAGTTTTGTTGCACCATAATAAAGTGGTGTCAGAGGTTAAAGTAAAGTTAAGACTAATAAATTGATGGTGACCATAAAATCCTATATATGATCTTTTTACTAAAGGAAAACTTTCATCGTCTTAGAGTAGAGTCAGCCATGATAATTACAAACTGAGAAAGATTAAGACATAGTGTCTTGCAATATTCATAGCTGTAACTTACATGAGGTACTGGAATTTCATAGTCTTGGAATTTCACTGATGAGGAATTATGCAGAAAAATCTATTAGCTATTTTTTTCTTTGAAAGTGAATAAAACGTTTTTAATGGCAGAGTAACATTTTACTTCATTATTAATATATAATAAAATGCAAGAAACAAAATACTAGCTATGTTGAGGCGGAGAAAACTTTGCACAGCCTTTCCACAACTGTAGCCTGACAGTTATGTTGTAGCTACAGCTGTAGCCTGGCAGCCATGTTGTAGCTACAACTGTAGCCTGGCAGCCATGTTGTAGCTACAGCTGTAGCCTGGCAGCCATGTTGTAGCTACAACTGTAGCCTGGGAGCCATGTTGTAGCTACAACTGTAGCCTGGCTGTCATGTAGCTACAACTGTAGCCTGGCAGTCATGTTGTAGCTACAACTGTAGCCTGGCAGCTATGTTGTAGCTGCAGTTGTAGCCTGGCAGTCATGTAGCTAGAACTGTAGCTTGACAGTCATGTTGTAGCTACAACTGTACCCTGGCAGTCATGTTGTAGCTACAACTGTACCCTGGCAGTCATGTTGTAGCTACAACTGTAGCATGGTAGTCATGTAGCTTCAACTGTAGCCTGGTGGTCATATTGTAGCTACAACTGTACCCTGGCAGTCATGTTGTAGCTACAACTGTAGCCTGGCAGCTATGTTGTAGCTGCAGTTGTAGCCTGGCAGTCATGTAGCTAGAAATGTATCTTGACAGTCATGTTGTAGCTACAACTGTAGCATGGCAGTCTGTAGTTACAACTGTAGCCTGACAGCCATGCTGTAGTTACAACTGTAACCTGGCAGCCATGTAGCTACAACTGTAGCCTGTCAGCTATGTTGTAGCTACAAACTGTAGCCTGGCAGCCATGTAGCTATAACTGGGTTCAACAGTTTCCATGAATTGACTCTCCATAGTTATGTAGAATCTTCTACAGTTTATGTATGGATCATCTTAAAGTTAAGAAGAACAGTTTATTTTAAGGAATATAATAATAATAATAGTATATAAATATTAGTGGTTAAAAGCAGCCAATAAGTTGTCTTTCTTTCAGTTTTTAGGTAATACAATGAACCTAAAATTAAAAACAGTAAAAGCAAAATATTAATTAGTTTTTGTTCTTGACAGGCTCGGCAGTGTCAGCTTTGTCTTGTAACACTTGCAAATGCAAATCTCTTGCGGCGTCATGTGGAAGATCATCATTTTCACATACGCAAGTATGATTGTGTTCACTGTGGAAAAAAATTCAAGAGGAAGGAACACAGAGAAAGGCACGAGAGAATTCATACTGGTGAAAAACCCTTTGTATGTCATATATGCAATGCCAGGTAAGTGCCCTTATTTTTTTCTAGATTTCTGTATGGGAAAAAATTCAACTTTATCCAAACTAATTAGATATTTATTTCCAAAGAAAACATGACTTACCACATAGCAAATACAGTCGACTATCGGATAATGCATTAGTTATGTTTTTGAAAATAGCATGTAATAAAAAATGGGTGTAAACTGAACTTCAGAACATAGGGAAAAAATAGGATTATGTTCATTAGACCCCCACCCTTCCCCCTTCAAAATCTTACCAACTTTTTATAGGTTTCATAATTGTAAAAAGCAATAATAATTTAATTGTAGGTCAATGTAGTGATGTGTGCCAAAGTTCCTGCAACCACATTTCTGCTAACAGACAGAGGTACTCTATTGTTTGGCTGTCTTGCAACTGTATCGTGGTTATAAAGGAGGGGCAAGAGTGGTTGGGGTTGTACACGGGAGTTAGTTTAAGCAGTTGGGGTGAGCAGGTTTGGTGTGGGGGTGGGGAACTGATGGGGTGGGGAACTGATGGGGTGGGAAATGGAGACTGAAGGGTGGAGGGGTGGGGGCAGGAACTGGAGGCTGGTGTTAGGTGGAGGATGCTAGGCAGTGGAAGAGTGTGGGGGCAGAGGCTGAAAGCAATGAGGTGGTGTGATGGGACCATGTGGGTGAGTGTGGGTAGTGGTGTGCATGACAGGTGGGTGGTGGGTGGCTACATGACTAGGTGTGTGGGCTGTGAAAGCATGGGTAAGGTGTGGGAGTGGGGCTTGAAGATGTAGGGGAGTGGTGGGTGAAAGGCGTGGTTGTCGGTGTCATGGGTGGTGATTGGATGAAGGTAACTGGAACGGTGAGTGAGTGGTTGGTGGTCTAAGCAGTAATGAGGGTGGCAGGTGATTAAGTGATTAGGTGTGTGGATGGCGTGTTAGGGTAAAAGGTCGGGTAAGGTGTGGGCAGGAGGTCATGGGGGAATGTGTAGGTGTGGCTGTGGGGGAAATTGTATGGGTGGATTGTGTGTGGATAGGTTGTTGATTAGGATGGTGTGAGTGATGGCATGTGGCTGTGGGACAGTTGTGTGGGTGGTGGTTGCTGGTTGGAATGGTGTGGGTAAAGGTGTGAGGTATGAGTGGGAATTGTGGGTAGCATGGGTGAGGTTGCTGGGTGTGCAGTGAAGGAGTGTGGCCAAAGGGGTGGGGGGTTATGACCCCTACAACCACAATTAGGTGAGTGTACACACACACACACATCGTTCAAGACACTGTACACCGTGTACGTCAGGCCCATACTAGAGTATGCAGCACCAGTCTGTAACCCACACCTGGTCAAGCACGTCAGGAAATTAGAGAAAGTACAAAGGTTTGCGACAAGGCTAGTTCCACAACTCAGGGGACTGCCCTATGAAGAAATGTTGAGGGAAATAGGACTAACAACACTGGAGAACAGAAGGGTTAGAGGAGACATGATAACGACATACAAAATACTGCAGGGAATCGACAAGGTAGATAGTGACAGGATGTTCCAGAGAGGGAACACAGAAACAAGGGGACACAACTGGAAGCTGAAGACTCAGATGAGTCAAAGGGATGTTAGGAAGCATTTCTTCAGCCATAGAGTAGTTAGGAAGTGAAATAGTCTAGCGAACGATATAGTGGAGGCGGGAACCATACATAGTTTTAAGACAAGGTATGATAAAGCTAATGGAGCAGGGAGAGCAGAGACCCAGTAGCGGACAGCGAAGAGGCGGGGCCAGGAGCTGAGTCTTGACCCCTGCAACCACAATTAGGTGAGTACACACACACACACACAGAAAACTTAAGGAAAATCAGCCTGACGACACTGGAGGACAGGAGGGTCAGGAGAGACATGATAACGACATATAAAATACTGCGAGGAATTGACAAGGTGGACAAAGACAGGATGTTCCAGAGATGTGACACAGAAACAAGGGGTCACAATTGGAAGTTGAAGACTCCGATGAGTCAAAGAGATGTTAGAAAGTATTTTTTCAATCATAGAGTTATCAGGAAGTGGAATAGCCTAGAAAGTGATGTAGTTTTAAGATGAGGTTTGATAAAGCTCATGGAGCAGGGAGAGAGAGGACCTAGTAGCAATCAGTGAAGAGGCAGGGCCAGGAGCTATGACTCAACCCCTGCAACCACAAAAAGGTGAGTATAAATAGGTGAGTACACACATACACACACACAGGCCTAGTGTCTAATGGACATGTGCCTAGGACAAAATGGTAACTAACACATACACACACACACACACACACACACACACACACACACACACACACACACACACACACGCACGCACGCACGCACGCACGCACACACGCACACACACACGCATGTGCGTGCGTGTGTACACACACACATTGAAGCATAGGCACAGGACATGAAGTCATGAGTTAATGAAGATCACAGAATTGGTGGGGCTAGAACCCATGTTAAGCAAGTCCTGAAACTTGCAGGTCAGTGTGCTAACCTCCCTTTGATGTATAGAAATATACCTTGTTGGTTGAATCTTAATAGGCTGGAATGGTTTGGTGGTTATATACACTAACCTGTGAATTTTAGGATTTGCTTGCCATGGGTTTGAGCACCAGCCATTCTGTGGTTTGTTTGCAATTGTGTTATTACAATTTCATGAGTTATACATAAAATATAAGTAATTCTAATTAATATAACAAATATACACAAAATTACTATAGCACATGTCAGTAAGAAATATGAAGGGAGTTCAACTCCAACCAAATACAGTAGTACCCCGAGTTTCGTATGTTATTCGTTCCAGAAGGCTGTTCGAGTGCCGTTACCGAACGAATTTGTTCCCATAAGGAATAATGTAAATTAGATTAGTCCGCTTCAGACCCCAAAAATACACTTACAAAAGCACTTACAATAATACACTTACATATTTGTTAGAGTTGGGAGCGGTACGAAACTCGGGGTACCACTGTAAATTATGCTCTTGCTTAGAATTTTTTAAGTGACATTTATTTTTATATTTTATTAACCCTTTGAGGGTCCATCACGTAGTTCTATGGCTTTGAAGCCAGGGTCCAAGCCGTAGAATTACGCCATAATTCTAGCGGCTTTAAATTTAGCGCGAGAAGGCTGGTAGGCCTACATCTAAGTGAATGGGTCTGCATAGTCAGTGTGCGCAGTAAACAAAAATCGGGGCACCCGCATTGCATTGTGGGAACACCATCTCAGTACTCTTTGTTCATCATGCCTTGCGGCAAGGAAGCTCTCACTCCCCAGCAAATTGGAACTCTTTTTTTCCCAAGTGATAGTTTTAACACTGATGGAAGTGGATCTGAAGAGGAATTCTATGGTTTTGAACCATATGCTACATTGTACCATATGGTACAATTTGGTACAGGGTATAGGGACCCCAATGGAAATAAGTCACTGTCTGACTTTTTTGGGTTATCCTAGGTTCTCTTCACATATGCTGCTATGTATGAAAATCTATGCAACTGTATTTGTGTATACCTGAATAAACTTACTTACGATGTCACATGCTCGGCTAAGTAAGTTTATTTAGGTACACATAAATACAGTGGACCCCTGAAAATCGACCGGTCTGATTATCGGCCGGCTCGAAAATCGATCGCTTTTTTCGGCCCAATTTTTCCCCGATTATCGGCCCGCGTACCAGGCCTGCCCGCGCTTGCGCGCCTCCCCACGCAGGCGTTGTGAGCCAGTCTAGCGTTGTTTACCATTGAGTGAACATTACCCAGCGTGCTCATTCAAACATTTCACAATAAATTTATTGTGTTTATTGGTGGTTAAGTGATTGTCACTGTGAAATATGTCACCATGGGTCCAAAGAAGCTTCCTAGTGGCACCCCTGTGGTAAAGAAAGTGAGGAACACCATCGAACTGAAGAAGAAGATAGTAGAAAAATATGAGAGTGGCATACGTGTGGGGGAGCTTGCCAGGATGTACAACAAAAACAAATCTACTATTACCTCTATCCTGGCAAAAAGAAAAGAACTCAAGGAAGCTGATGTTGCAAAAGGTGTTAACATGTTTGCCAAAAATAGATCAAAATCAGTGGATGAGGTTGAGAAGTTGTTGGTGGTGTGGATCAATGAAAAACAGATAGCGGGTGATAGTGTTTCTATGGCGATAATTTGTGAAAAGGCAAGGCAGTTGCACGCAGATCTTGTCAAGAAAATGCCTGGAACCAGTGCTGATGTGAGTGATTTTAAGCCCAGCAAAGGCTGGTTTGACAGATTTAGGAAACGTAGTGGCATACACAGTGTTGTAAGGCATGGTGAGGCAGCCAGTTCAGACAGACTTGCTGCTGAAAAGTTTGTGACTGAATTTAAGGGGTTTGTAGACACTGAAAAATTGAAACCCCAACAAGTGTTTAATTGTGATGAAACAGGCCTCTTTTGGAAGAAAATGCCAAAGAGGACCTACATTACTCAGGAGGAAAAGGCACTGCCAGGACACAAGCCTATGAAAGACAGGCTAACTCAAATGTTGTGTAGTAATGCTAGTGGGGATTTTAAAGTGAAGCCTTTACTGGTGTATCACTCTGAAAATCCCAGAGTGTTCAAGAAACACAATGTCACCAAGAGTAAATTGTGTGTGTTTTGGAAGGCTAACACTAAGGCATGGGTCATGAAGCAAATTTTCCTGGAATGGTTCAATGAAGTGTTTGGTCCCAGTGTGAAAAAATACCTACAGGAAAAGAAATTGGGACTCAAGTGCCTCCTGATACTGGACAATGCTCCTGCTCATCCTCACAACTTGGGAGACTATTTGTCTGATGAGTTCAGTTTTCATCCTAAGACCACTCTTCTCATCCAGCCCATGGACCAGTAGGTCATTTCTAACTTCAAAAAACTCTACACAAAAGCAGTGTTTCAAAAGTGCTTTGAAGTGACCTCAGACACTCAGTTGACCCTAAGAGAGTTCTGGAAAGATCACTTCAGTATCCTCCATTGCATAAGCCTTGTAGGTAAGGCTTGGGAGGGAGTGACTTCCAGGACTTTGAACTCTGCTTGGAGACAATAATGGCCACGTTGTGTCGAACAGAGGGATTTTGAAGGGTTTGAGGCTGACCCTGACAACCCTGTGCCTGTTGTGGAAGGTATTGTGGCATTGGGCAAGTCCCTGGGGTGGGAGGTGAGTGGCGAGGATGTGGAAGAGTTGGTGGAGGACCACAGGGTAGAGCTAACCACTGAAGAGCTGAAAGAGCTTCATCTGGAACAGCATCAGACCAGAGTAGAGGAAATTGATTCACAGGAGGAGGAAGATGGACTGGGTGAGGTGCCTTCTTCACGGATTAAGGAAATTTGTTCAAAGTGGAATGAGGTGCAAAGTTTCATTGAAAAATTTCACCCTGAGCAAGCTGAAATATGCCATCTCTGCAACAAGTTCAGTGACAGAGCCATATTGCACTTCAGGAACATGTTAACCCTTTCAGGGTTCGTGCCGTAGTTCTACGGCTTTGAGTTCAGGGTCCAAACCGTAGTTCTACGTCATGAGCTCAGCTCACTCAGATAAGCTTTGAGCGGTAAATTTCGGCCTAGATATGAGAGAATACATCTATGTGGTAAGTGTGCACCACATAAAACAAATCCTGCAGCACACAGTGCATAATGAGAGAAAAAAAACTGAAACCGTAATTTTTTATTAAAACAGCAACTTTGCAGTGTTTTTACGTATACGTTTTATAGTTGTATTTGCGATTTCTTGGTCTCATTTGATAAAATGGAAGATATATTACAGATATAGAGATGATTTCGATTGGTTTTAGTATTGAAAATGGCTTGAAACTGAGCTCAAAGTAGCAGAAATGTTACATTTTTGCCGATGTTCAAGAATAAACAAATGACCTCACACGTCTAATACGCGCCAGCTGGTGGGTCTAATATACATTCACAAATGTGGTGATATTATTTGGTACAATTATTACAATATTGCATAAGAGTAAATCTTCCATTTTTGGGTTTAAATAAAATTTCATTATGTGAATAAAAAATCAAAATGGAATTCATTTGTAAAGACTGAAAACGTACCTAATGAACAGAGGAAATGTTAGTTTAGTGCCAGGAATGCCTGCATTGTTTATTCTGCACCCTATTTTGAAATTGGAATATTTTGAACTTTGAGTTAAATTGGCTAAATTACCAATTTCCAATCACTTTATTTTGTAGTTGAAATAGTTGACTGGGCAATTTCTTGTCCTCAATCGATAGAATAGAAGTAATACTAGTGAAATAGCTAAAAATTTGGTCGACTGGAATAATGTAAGTGGCCTAAAATGGGAGTCAAAGTCGGCAAAATCGCCGATGCGTAAATATCGCTGACACATCAAAATTCGCGAGAGCATAATTTCGTCAATTTTCAATCAAATTTTGTACTTTTTGTTTTATTACCTTCAGAAAAAGATTCTCTACCATTTCATAAGAAAAAATAAGATTTTTTTTTTTTAAATTCTTGGACACTGGTGCACCCTCTGAAATTTGGCCTCTGGACCCTGAAAGGGTTAAAGAGGTGCCAGAAACAGAGCACTCTTGACAGTTATTTTGTGTGACATGGGTCTAGTGACTCAAGCTGGTCCTAGTGGCATTAAAAGACAAAGAAGGGAAGTAACCCCAGAGAGGGACTTGTTACCTGTAGTCCTTTTGGAGGGGGATTTCCCTTCCAAACAATGAGTGCTCCCTCCCCGTCTCCTCCTCCCTATCTTCCAGATGCCAGCTCCACGTAAGCTCCTCTCTTCTATGTGTGGGTTGTGTGGGTATTGTTCCAGTCATGGTATTGTACCTTTTTTTGTTATTTAAGGTAAGTAAATGTTATTTTAAATATAAATTTATTATTTGTTGATATTATGTGTTTTGTGTATGTAAAACTATAGTTAATCTTTAAAAAATGTATTTTTTGTGAATATTTTTGGGTGTCTGGGACGGATTAATTGTATTTATATTATTTCTTATGGGAAATATTGGTTCAGATATCAGCCAGTTCGATTTTAGGCCTAGCTCCTGGAACGGATTATGGCCGATTTTCGGGGTCCCCTGTACAGTTACATAGATCATCATACATAGCAGCATATGTGTAAAGAACTTAGGATAACCCAAAAAAGTCAGACAGAGTGACTTAGTATTTCCATTGGGGTCCCTGTACCCTGTGCCATATGAAATTCCAAGGGGACGGAGTATATCCCGTGGCCCTACACCTGGAATAAACAGTGAAAGTGACAATGATGTGGCTACAATTGGGATGGACAGACCACATGCATCAGTAGGTGGTGGTGGTGCCACGAGCATGCGGCACCAGCCCAGGCTGGGACCCAAGGCGCTGACTCAGCAGGTCCAGGAAAAAGTACATCGTCATCCAGCCCCACACCACAACCTGCACAACCACAACTACAGCCACAAGCAGCTTATGATGTCCAGTACCCACCAGCAAACCGCATCTGGGATTTGCAGCAAAATCCCCATTTTGTTCATAATCCCCATCAGTTTGATGACACTCAAAGTGGATTCCTGCCATCTTGTTTCCTTGGAAACACTGCAAGTGAACTGCAGTTCTTTGAAGTATTCTTTGATTACCCCATGGCAAATGCAATGATATCACTAAAGTCAAGACTACACCGGGGAAAGAAGATAACTGTGGCTGAAATGTACAGTGGACCCTCGGTTTTCGTTGAAAATTCTTTCCAGAATGCTGTTTGAGTGCCGTTACCGAACGAATTTGTTCCCATAAAGACAAATGTAAATTAGATTGGTCGTTTCAGACCCCCAAAAATACACTTACAAAAGCACTTACGAAAATACACTTACATAATTGTTCGAGTTTGGAGGTGAACGAAAACCGAGGGTCCACTGTATTTGTTTTTTGCAACAATAATGCTTATGCCTCATGTCTATAAGCATAATATGAAATCACACTGGTCGATAGATGAGTAAGACACCACTGTGCATGACACCTTGTTTCAAAGACTTTCACAAACTACAGCATTTCTAGGAACATGTCCAGTGACTGTACATTGTATGTAAATACAGTGGACCCCCGAGTTTCGGCCATAATTCATTCCAGAAGGCTGTTCAAGTGCCATTACCGAACGAATTTGTTCCCATAAGGAATAATGTAAAGTAGGTTAGTCCATTTCAGACCCCCAAAAATACACTTACAAAAGCACTTACAATATTACACTTACATAATTGTTCGAGTTTTGAGGTGGTCAAAACGCGGGGGTCCGCTATATATAATAGAACATTACTAATATATACAACATTTTTGCATGTGTTTTGTTAGGTAAAAGGACACAAGCGCAACTAATGTGACATTTTACTGTGGCAATGTTTCGCTCTCCAGGAGCTTTGTGAAGCCGTTAGAAACAAGACATGGACACAGAGGGTATATGTAGGCTTAGAGTGAGGTGTAATACTAGTGGTGGTAGTAATAGTAGTAGTAATATTAGTTGTAGTAGTAATACAATATGGTAGAACAGTCAACTTGCACATGCATAGAAGGTTATAAAAGCTATTACTTGGGTAGCATAAAAATAAGTTAGACAAATATTTCTGTTGGTGGTTAGATTTGAGAAGATCTGTTTCAGTGTTCCTCCTCTATTATGTTCTTGTGTAGTATTAGCAGCAGAGACTGTGTGATGACAGGGATAATGAGATAATGATGCTGCCTTTATTTTGCTTGATTGTGTTAGAAACAGTGATTAATGATGATTCAAGGCATTTACGTCTGCGGAAATTAGACTCTCTGATCACTAGTCGGGCGTCGTTGAATTTCTTGAAGTAATTGGTGGAATTCCGGTGTTGTACGCAGGCTGTGTTCAAGTTATCATGTGTTTTGTTGCAAACAATATAATGAAAATATTAGTGCGGTTATTGTGTTGAATACAACGAATGTACATATATACAGTGGACCCCTGGTTTACGTACTGCTCCAAACTCGAACAATTATGTAAGTGTATTTTTGTAAGTGCTTTTGTAAGTGTATTTTTGGGGGTCTAAAAGGACTAATCTAATTTACATTATTCCTTATGGGAACAAATTCGTTTGGTAACGGCACTTGAACAGCATTCTGGAATGAATTAATTACTACGTAAACCGGGGGTCCACTGTACATTATGCATTATATCAGTCTCACAGGCCACAAACGTTACTGGAAAAAAAAAAATAGAAAAGAAAAGAAAAAATAACAAAAAAAGTAAAATAAAAAAATGTGACAGAAGTCGCCAGTGTTGTACCACCTGGTCACTGAGGGTCAACTTTACGCCTCTATATCTTTGAAAGTACAGATTGGAATTTTTTTTTGTTTTATTTCCTCTAGAAAAATATTTTCTTTAACCCTTAAACGGTCTAAACGTATATATACGTTTTTACCGCTAGTGCCCCGAACGTATATATACGTTTTGACCATTTAAGGGTTAATTCTATAAGATTTTTTTTTTTTTTTTTTTTTTTAAATTCTTGGACCCTGGCTGTCACTCTGAGATTTGGCCTCATTTCCCACCAAGGTAGGGTGGCACGAAAAAGAAAGCTTTATCATTATTCACTCCATCACTGTTTTGCCAGAGACGTGCTTACACTTAGTTATAAAACTTCCAACATTAACAACCCTCCTTCAGAGTGCAGGCACTGTACTTCCCACCTCCAGGACTCAAGTCCAGCATGCCAGTTTCCCTGAATTCCTTCATAAATGTTACCTTGCTCATATTCCAACAGCACGTCAAGTCCTAAAAATCATTTGTCTCCACTCCTATCTAACCCGCTCATGCATGCTTGCTGGAAGTCCAAACTCCTCGCACATAAAACCTCATTTGACCCTCCCTCCAACCTTTCCTAGGCCAACCCCTACCCTGCCTTCCTTCCACTACAGATTTATATGCTCTCCAAGTCATTCTATTTTGTTCTGTTCTCTCTAAGTGTCTGAACCACCTCAGCAACCCCTCGTCAGCCCTCTGCATAATACTTTTAGCAAACCTACACCTCCTAATTTCCAAACTATGGATTCTCTCCATTATATTCACACCACACATTGCCCTCAGACACGACATCTCTACTGCCTCCAGCCCTCTCCTTGTTGCAACATTCACCACCCATGCTTCACACCCATATAAGAGCGTTGGTATAACTATGCTTTCATACCTTCCCCTCATTGCTTCCATGGATAATGCTCTTTGTCTCCACAGACTCCTCAGTGCACCACTCATCTTTCTTTCCCTCGTCAATTCTACGATTCACCTCATATTTCATAGACCCATCTGCTGACACGTCCACAACCAGATACCTGAATATACTTACCTCCATACTCCCTCCAATCTGATATCCAGTCTTTCATTACTTAATTTTTTTATTCTCATCACCTTACTCTTTCCTGTATTCACTCCTAATTTTCTTCTTTTACATACCCTACCAAACTCATCTCCCAACCTCTGCAACTTCTCTTCAGAATCTCACAAAAGCAAAGTGTCATCAGCAAAGAGCAATTGGGACAATTCCTACTTTGTGTTAGATTCTTTATCTTTTAACCCCACACCTCTTGCCAACACCCGAACATTCACTTCTTTTACAACCCCATCTATAAATATATTGAACAACCATGGTGACATCACACATCCCTGTTTAAGGCCTACTTTTACTGGGAAATAATCTCCCTCAATCCTACATAGTCAAACCTGAGCCTCACTATCCTCATAAAAACTTTTCACTGCTTTCAGTAACCTACCTCCTATTCCGTACATTTAACATATTGCCACCCTATCATACGCCTTTTCCAAATCCATAAATGCCATCTTTACTCTGTAAGCCATGCGGGTCGCAGGAGGTGACTAAAATGCTGGGAGCAATGGGTTAGTAACCCATTCTCTTGTATAAACTACTAAAAAAGAGAGAAGAAAAACTTTATAAAACTGGGATGTTTGAATGTGTGTGGATGTAGTGTAGATGATAAGAAAGAGATGATTGCCAGTATTATGAATGAAAAGAAGTTGGATGTTCTAGTTTTAAGTGAAACAAAGTTGAATTGGGTAGGGGAGTTTCAGTGGGGAGAAATAAATGGGATTAAGTCAGGAGTATTTGAGAGAGTTAGAGCTAAGGAAGGAGTAGCAATAATGTTGAAGGATCAGTTATGGAAGGAGAAGAGGGGATATAAATGTATAAATTCAAGGATTATGTGGATTAAAATAAGGGTTGGATGTGAAAAGTGGGTCATAATAAGTGTGTATGCACCTAGAGAAGAGAGGAGTGTAGAGAAGATAGGGAAATTTTGAGAGATGTTAAATGATTGTGTTGGAACTTTTGAACCAAGTGAGAGAGTAACTGTGGTAGGGAACCTAAATGCTAAACTAGGAGAAACGATTAGAGAGGGTGTGGTAGGTAAGTTTGGGGTGCCAAGTGTAAATGATAATGGGGAGCCTTCGATTGAACTTTGTATAGAAAAGGAAGAAAAGGATAAATAAGTATACATGATTTGATACAGGGCATAATGACAGAAGTTTGTTGGACTATGTATTGGTAGATAAAAGACTTTTGGGTAGACTTCAGGATGTGCATGTTTATAGAGGGGCCACAGATAGATCACTTTTTAGTTGTAGCTACAGTGAGAGTAAAAGGTAGATGGGATACAAGGAGAATGAAAGCAACAAGTAAGAGAGAGGTGAAGGTTTATAAACCAAAGGAGGAGGTAGTTAGGGTAAGATATAAACACCTACTGGAGGATAGACGGGCTAGTGAGAGTACAGTCATCCCTTGGTTTTCGCTTGTCCCAGTTTTCGCCGATTTTGGTTTTCGCCGACTTTTTTCAGGGAAAATTTGTCTTAGTTTTCGCCGATTGTTTTAGTTTTCACCGACCGTATGGGACCTGTCCACCAGTGCCGCGCACATACAAAGGCCGTAGGCCCACCACCCATGCACCTCCCACGCACATTGTCACGCAGTCTAGCATTGTTTACGCTTGATTGAACATCACCCCAGGAGTTTATACAAAACATTTATTAACAATTCATTGTTTTTGGGCCTTGATTATTGTGTGTGACTACTAAATAAGCTACCATGGGCCCAAAGAAAGCTCCTAGTGCCACTTCTTTGGTAAAGAAAGTGAGGAACACTGTAGAAATGAAGAAAGAAATAATAGAAAAATATGATAGTGAAAGTGAGAAACACGATGGAGTTTAAGAGTGTAGCAGGCATGCAGGGAGTGTAGCATGCATGCAGGGAGTGTAGCATGCAGGCAGGTGTAGCATGCATGCAGGGAGTGTACAGGTGCAGGGAGGTAGCAGTATGCAGGGAGTGTAGCAGGTATGCAGGGAGTGTAGCAGGTATGCAGGGAGTGTACAGGTATGCAGGAGTGTACAGGTATGCAGGGAGTGTAACATGTATGCAGGGAGTGTAACATGTATGCAGGGAGTGTAGCATGTATGCAGGGAGTGTAGCATGTATGCAGGGAGTGTAACAGGTATGCAGGGAGTGTAGCAGGTATGCATGGAGTGTAGCATGTATGTAGGAGTGTAGCATGTATGCAGGAGTGTAGCAGGCAGGGAGGGAGTGTAGCAGGCATGGAGGGTGTAGCAGGCAGGGAGGGAGTGTAGCAGGCATGCAGGGAAGTGACCCCGGATAAGGACTTGGTACCTAGAGTCCTTATGGAGGGGGATTCCTCTTCCAAAAATTAGGGTCTCTTCCATCTCCCCTCTTCCCTCTCTCCCATCCAGCAACATCAGTCTTCAATAAAGGTAAGTGCGACATTCAGTTCATTCATTTGTGCATGTAAATCTATCTTTAAAGCCCCCCCCAAATTTTTTTTTCCAAACTTCTGGGTTTCTGGAACCAATTAATTGAATTTCCATTATTTCTTATAGGGAAAATAGTTTTGGTTTTCGCCGATTTTGGTTTTAGCCGATCCATCTGGAACGGATTAAAATCGAAAACCGAGGGATGACTGTATAGGCAATGAGGTTGAAGATGTATGGGGTAGGTTTAAGAATAGTATAGTGTTAGAGTGTTCAGCAGAAGTTTGTGGTTACAGGAAAGTGATATTTATTGCATAACTTAGAAGCTAGATGTAATGATAAATTTTGGTAACAAAGCTCAGAACCATATACTGAACAATTATTGTTCATATGGGATACCAAATACAAAACAGTAAAGGGTGTTCATTCCACATCTTTGGTCCTTTAATTTGCATAGAATTCTGTAGATGTTCAGTTGAGGGATATCAGCATTACAATGCAATATTTTGAACATGTGGATTCAACAGTAGTTAGTATGAATTACCTTTATATTTTATATTTAGTAGGTCTAGGGATTTAAATAAGTGCATAATGTGTTACCTATTGGTAGAGTATCATATGTGATTGTTCCAAGAGCTGAATTTTTTGTCGAGTTATAATTGGTTTGAGTAATGAACAAGGTTGACTTGAAACACTGCTAGGATGGAGTTAAAGATTAATATTTTTGTTTATATGCTCACGAGGAGAACATTATAATCTGTCTAGGAAGAGGTTGTTGTTTTATAAAGGAAGATGTACTGGATTATTATTGTGCTGGATCACCTTGATGTTACTGAGTGAAGGAACCAGTGTGAAGGTATGCCTGTCACCTTGATGTTACTGAGTGAAGGAACCAGTGTGAAGGTATTCCTGTCACCTTGATGTTACTGAGTGAAGGAACCAGTGTGAAGGTATGCCTGTCACCTTGATGTTACTGAGTGAAGGAATCAGTGCGAAGGTATAAATGTCACCTTGATGTTACAGTGTGAAGGTATGCTTGTCACCTTGATGTTACTGAGTGAAGGAACCAGTGCGAAGGTATACCTGTCATCTTGATGTTACAGTGTGAAGGCATGTTTGTCACCTTGATCTTACCGTGTGAAGGCATGTTTGTCACCTTGATGTTACTGAGTGAAGGAACCAGTTTGAAGGTTTGCCTGTCACCTTGATGTTACTGAGTGAAGGAACCAGTGTGAAGGTAGGCTTGTCACCTTGATGTTACAGTGTGAAGGCATGTTTGTCACCTTGATGTTACTGAGTGAAGGAACCAGTGCGAAGGTATACCTGTCACCTTGATGTTACAGTGTGAAGGCATGTTTGTCACCTTGATCTTACCGTGTGAAGGCATGTTTGTCACCTTGATCTTACTGAGTGAAGGAACCAGTGCTAAGGTATACCTGTCACCTTGATGTAATTGAGTGAAGGAACCAGTGCGAAGGTTTGCCTGTCACCTTGATGTTACTGAGTGAAGGAACCAGTGTGAAGGTATGCTTGTCACCTTGATGTCACAGTGGGAAGGCATGTTTGTCACCTTGATGTTACTGAGTGAAGGAACCAGTGCGAAGGTATACCTGTCACCTTGATGTAACTGAGTGAAGGAACCAGTGTGAAGGTATGTATGCCTGTCACCTTGATGTTACTGAGTGAAGGAACTAGTGTGAAGGTATGCTTGTCACCTTGATGTTACAGTGTGAAGGCATGTTTGTCACCTTGATTTTACTGTGTGAAGGCATGTTTGTCACCTTGATGTTACTGAGTGAAGGAACCAGTGTGTAGGTATGTTTGTCACCTCTGAATATATCTATTTTTTTAATCCTCTTGAACTAGCTTATCCATCTTCTGGGGTATTCCTCCCCAGCCCATGAAGGCAGGCAGAGATAGCAATGATGATGACTAATCTCACTGGTAAAACATTGTCACTTTAGAATCATATGTATATAAATATTTAACCAGACAGTTTACCCTCTAACTATTCTAATATATTCCCCTCTTTTCCTCAGGTTCACACAGAAAGAACACCTTAAAGGACACATTGAAAATGTACATCTCAAGCATGGTGAAAAAGGCTTAGAAGGCTTATTAGATTTTGAGAGAGAGATGGACGATCAAGACGACCGAGAAGATGAAGACGTGGATATATTATCACCGGATTCCCCACCTCCTACCTCCACCTCTCCATCCCTCGCCCCAATCTCGTCTCTCTTATCATTGGCCTCATCTGCCTCACCATTGACTTCCATCTTGCCCACACCCAGCCTGCTCTCCAGCAGTCCCTCCATCATTGCCACCACATCATCATCTCTGGCACCCACCATAACGACCACATCATCGTCACCCATCTCCTCAGCGTTGATTCCCTCATCGCTGGCCAGTGATCTCAACATGAACCAGTTCACTGCTCTTTATGCACCAGTTACTCGGAAGACAGTGAATTCTCCAAATAAACACATGCAGACAATTACTATCAACTTCAATTAGTGCCAGTCAATCAACACATGAATTAAATACAGTAAACTCTTGTATGAACATACTCTACATATTGCAGTTTTTTTATAAGAAAAATTAAAAAGTGCATCAAAAATTGAAGAGCATCCACTATGAAGGTCTTTTCATGCACTATTCAATTTTCATGAACTTTTTTGATTGCATTTCCACAATAATATTGCACTCTGTAAAAAAGTTTTACAAGACATCTTACTGTATTTTTATATTTTTTATTCCATTTTAGTCACTGCCATTAGTAATGACGACACTTTTTCATATCAGTGTTGTTATGTAAACTTGGTATAATATATCCATTAGTTTGCCTATGTAATGGTCTGCCTTGCATTGTCTTCAGATATTTGGAACATTTATATCAACTACAGTGTTACCATAACTAACCAAAAATTTATGTTTGTTACTAGGTGACACACAAAACTTCAGTGACACATGAGAAACAGTTCTGTTGGTGACACAGAAGATACACTTCTAGAGTGACACATGGGTGAGAAACAGTTCTGGAGTGACACATAGATGAGAAACAGTTCTGTAGGTGACACAGAAGTACAGTAGGTGACACATGAGGAAAGACATAAGGGTACAGTATGAGACACATGAGTAGGGTAGGTGACACATAAATACAACAGGTAATAAATGAGTATAATAGATGCCAGAGTACTGTACATGACACAAGTATATTTGGAAATAAATGTGTAGGTGACACATGATAGTACAGTGGTTGGCAAGAGATGGTACTTTAGGTGATATGATAGTACAGGTTACACATAATAGTACAGTGGGTGATACATGATAGTACATTATGTGTCAGTATGTGACCCATGATAGTACAGGTGACAAATGATAGTATATATAGTAGATGACACATGATAGCACAATTGGTAATACTTGATAGTACAGTTGACACAATGATACAGTGACGTGATGGTACAGTAAGTGATACATGATAGTACAGTGACACTTAATAATTCAATAGGTGACACATGATAGTACAGCAATGTACTGTGATGCACGAGGATGCAGTAGGTGGCATAGCACAGCATGTGACACATAATACAGTATATGATACATGATATACAGTAGGTTGCACATGATAATACAGCAAGTGACACATGATAGTGCAGTATGTGACACATGATACAGGTGATACATAGTAGTACACTAGGTGACATCAACTGCAGATACCATTTACATGTATAGGTAAGATGTCTATAGGTTAATACATAAACAATATGTGACACATTGGTAAGAGACAGTTCAGTAGGTTAATGCATAAGTAACCAAAAAGTTGTTGACACATAGGTAAGAGACAATACAGTAGATGATACATAGGTAAAGAGACAATACAGTAGGTGATACATAGGTAAGAGACAGTTATACAGTAATTTGAACCAAACTGTTCTCAGTGTCCTCTCACAGTGCTTCCCACACAGTCCAGTATTGTTTCATGATTGTCTGCACTCAGAACTTTGTAAACTTCACATTTGGTCAGCTCAGAACTTTGTAAACTTCACATTTGGTCAGCTCAGAACTTTGTAAACTTCACATTTGGTTGAGAAATTGATGCCAAGATGTGTAATAGGAAGATACAAAAAGACAGTTCCATCTTTCTACCATTCTACAGCCAATGCTTTTGATTACTAATTTCCTGAGTGTTATCAGTCTTTTCCATGGAAAACGCTGGCCTGGTGCCTTAGCATGCAGATCTGTGATATTAATTTTCTTCCAGTGCTTATGATATAATACCATGTTCTTATGTAGAGGCTTCATTTTGAAATGCCATTAAAGAGTTAAGATAATTACAATACAAAAATGATACTGAGTCATTTGTAGAGTGATATATAATGCAGCAGTCTTTTTGAAGTCCCGCTTTTTCTCTTGTATATTTTAAAAGGAGGCATTGTGCTGTGAAAAAAAGGCCAGTAACATTCACATATTCTATATAACAACCTATGTGGTCTTAAAATGTAAGCTTAATTTTGTGCTTAACATATAGAGTGCTGCTTGTAGTACTGACTGGATTGATGGTTGTAGTATCAACAAGTGCTGCTTAGAGTACTAGTTGTAGTACTGACGAGTGCTGGTTGTAGTATCAACGAGTGCTGCTTGTGGTACTGACTGGAGTGCTGGTTATAGTATCAATATGTTCTGCTTGGAGTACCAATTCTGATTTCTTTTCATCAAGAATGTTGATACTGTTTTCCCCCTTATTAAAATAAAACATGATTCAGATTCTTTATGGGCATTGGTAAAGGCTGTCCAAGAATCAACATGGTAAATGAAGGTCAGATTTGGTTCCAAGACAACTTCTTAAAATATTATTAGTAATTATTTAATATGACATACAGAGTGAACTATTCATTATTTAAAGTTCGCCTAGAAGGGTAATAAAGTACACCAGTCTCCAGAAGATATTTTATGCAGTAATATGTTTTAGGAAAATGTGTTCTTGTGAAATTTTGTTCCATAACACAAGAATACATTATAACTGCAGGACTTATGTTGAAGTGTGAGGATGATAGCAACCCCCCTCTCTCTCTCCCCTTCACAATCATACTAGATTGAGACTTAAGAGAAACATTGAATTTGTTAAACATGATTCCTATGCTCAAAAGTGTTTCTGTTATGTTTAAAGTTAGTTTTCTCCACATATTGCTTTTAACCAAGTGCTATTATTGATTAGTTCTAGAGTCTTTCCCAATGTCTATTTTTAAGTACAGAATGGCTTGTGCATTCTTGGGCATTATTTAATATTGCTCGCATAATTCTCAAACATCTCATTTTCATTACTTGTAATCTGATCTGTTCACATTTGTCATCTTCAGATTAAATATCTTGTCAGTGCTTTGCATTTTCAAACCACATTCTTTGTTCATGACTTACTACTAATATATATAAAGTCTTATTGGTAAGAGTAAAGTGCCTTATTACTTCCTGACATCAAACTGTGATGCCAGTGCCCTAGTACTTACTTTTTGACATCAAACTGATGCCAGTGCCTTAGTACTTACTCCTGATATAAAGTACAGTGGTCTCTTTCCTTGGACATCAAAATTTCTTAAGTTACAGTCAGCATTATATTTAACAATGGATATGGATTTGTTCTTAAAGGACAAATGCAGTTCTTGTTTTAGCAGATTAATTAAAAAAAAGTATAATAATTTGAATTGAGATCATATGTAATGATTGAAAGTAAATTGTTGATTTTGAAAATTTGTTGAAGATAAATGATCCAATAAAAAGTAATTTAGTATTTTATATTTCATTTCACTAGAGTTCTTTAAAATCCACATGCTATGCTTGACTGTAGCTCAGGTCTATTTAAAGCCAGTAGAATTTTGTAAGTGTATAAGCATTGGACAAGTTAGGTTTAAGAGATGCTCAACAATAATAAGAGTAAAATTTCAACCATTGACTACATTTAACTCCTCTTATTAATTGTAGACTTAGTAATGTTGAGAGATAATCCATGCAGGTAAGAGATGCAGCAGTGGTCATGGCCCATGCTATACAAAGAGTTGGTTTATTACCGAGATTCAAAACTTTCGGCAAAGTGACATGACACTAAATTGTGAACATTGCATCAAAACAGTCTGACCCTTGTAAATCATATATTTATGTTAATGTATGCTGTAATTGGTTAAATTTGCATACCTGACCTAGGCTAAATATTGCATGTAGAGAAATTAGCTTCAACATACAAAGTAAAAAACCAATGCTTAAAAGGTTAGGTTTTGACCAACTGCTGGTTACCTGACAGTGGTTATCGGATGTATGTTTTTAAGTAATTATAAGAATTAGTTGCTGTACAAATTTTGTGTATCCATACTCTCCTACATGGATACATCTCCAGTTGCCAAGAACTTTTTATATTCATTTTCTTTGTAGGTGTATTTGGAAATTCTGTTCTAGTTGATGTGGTTTTAAGTCTATGCAGACATCATGTTGTAAGTATCAACATTCAGTATGGTGTACTGGTTGATGTACTTATGGATCATTCCCACCTTTATGTTAATATGTTGAATTTTTATATATTTTGTCTTACAAGATTAGTGTTGCTGTGACATAAGCAGTTATTTGGGTTTGATATATATTCTAACATGTAAAAATTGAAAGATTTTATTGGTTCATTTATTCTGGAACATGACAGTTGTGATGTCTTGCCATGAAGTAGTGGTGACCTTGTCATGTATGGTAAAATGACCTTATGTGCAGTACAGTGACCTTGTCATGTACAGTATAGTGACCTTATGTGCAGTACAGTGTGTGTGTTGGATCATCCCTGGTGAAGGGACAGGCTGCTTCCTGATAATGAAAATTTGGGAAAAGCGTATCAGAATATCAAGATAAAATTTTGTTTTGGTTAGTTTGATTCAGTTCATCATTGTATTTTGATACTATACATTAGTATATATGATGCAAAATAGAGAAAAAGATGCTAAAAAAAAAAGAGAAAATATTTAAAAATACTCTTTACCATTATTTCTAATTTTTTTTAATCTGAATAGCCACCATCTTCCAAGGCAGGGTGACCCAAAGGAGAAAACACATTCACCATCATTCATTCAATCCTTGTTCTTTTTCAAGTGTGTTAACGTCAAATTTCAAATTACCCTCCAACTACAAAATCTTCACTCCTCCTCTAGAGTCCACACACACTCTTATATTTTTCACCAATTTATACCAAGTAAATATGATTTCACATGACTAGATAACTATCTACATATTGAAATGTATTTGGTTAAAAACTGCAGATACAAGAATATAAAATTTTCCTAAAACCTGTACAATTAACACAGTCTAACCTTTAAAAAATATACAGTGGACCCCCGAGTAACGTAAAAACTTCATTCCAGAAGCCTGCTCAAGTGCTATTACCGAACGAACTTACTCCCTTAAGAAATAATGTCAAGTAGGTTAGTCCATTTCAGACCCCCAAAAATACACTTACAAAAGCACTTACAATATTATATGTACATAATTGTACGATTTCCGGGGTGTTCGTTACTCGGGGTTCCACTGTATATAGTTTTTGAACTTAATTTTTGCCTTTAAATATGAAGATAACATACTAAATGATCAAATACAAAGTATTGTGTTGATCACACTAGCAGATGGCCCCCTTCCTTCCTCACACGGTCATCAGCTTTTTATTGCTAAAATAAACTGGATAATTTTCACTTGATGCCCTAATACCTGACGGATACCTGAAAGATAGGTTTTTAGGGGAAAAGTTAATTTCCTTGCAGCTCTGTCCCAGACAAGGCTTCCTGGTGGATCAAAGCCTGTTCAACCAGGCTGTTACTGCTGATGATGTATGAACTTCAGCACTTATCTTGTATGCCTATGGGGTTCCCATATCCTTGACTAAGATTTTTTTTTTTTTTTTTCAACAAGTCGGCCGTCTCCCACCGAGGCAGGGTTTCCCAAAAAGAAAGAAAATCCCCAAAAATAAAATACTTTCATCATCATTCAACACTTTCACCACACTCATACATAATCACTGTCTTTGCAGAGGAGCTCAGATACGACAGCTGAGAAAAGTCCCTCCCAGCTGTCACTATCTCAGACCCCTCCTTTAAAGTGCAGGCATTGTACTTCCCATTTCCAGGACTCAAGTCCAACTAAATCATATATGGTCATATATTCAGTTTTCTCTTTGACGAAAGAATTCTTGCATAACATCTCTGAAAGCTCTCAGTCATAGTCAGCTGAACCTACTTACAACTTTAGCATATTTTTCTTAAGGAGTTGATAGATAATCTCTTCTTTGCCAACATTGAGCCCTCATCTCTAAGCTAGACTACAAAAACCCCTGCTACCCTGTCTTAAGTTTCATCACATTCATCCTCAAAGTTTACATGTGTCTAGGTGCTTTTTGATCTTGTCCACTTGAGAGCTGGTATACTGAGGCAAGTGTCCATTTGCAAAGTCAGTGTTATTTTATTTGCTTCCATGATTCACTTACAGATGATAGCGAGTGATTCAGTGATGATAGGGAAAGAGCAAGTCAGAGTAAGAAAAAGTCTAGGTAATGAAGGATTGAATGTTAGATTGTAGGGAAGATGTATGGTGCCAATGAATGTATAAAGATACTGTATTTGGTAATGAATGTTGTGGCAAATTACTCTCTGATGTCAGTGAATGCAAAGAGAAATATATGTGTGTGTAAGTATGCGTATCATAAGAGGAGACTAAAATGCCGGGAGCAAGGGACTAGTAACCCCTTCTCCTGTATACATTACTAAAGTTAAAAAGATAAATTTTTCTTTTTCTTTTTGGGCTACCCTGCTTCAGTGGGATACAGCCAGTTTGTTGAAAGAAGAAGAAAGTGTGTTGGGGAAAGGGGTGCCCAGGGCTGTGCTGTGGGAGTAGGAAAACTCCTGAAACCTGTCAGAGGCATGACTCATGAATGGAGGTTAAAGGCAGTGGAGATGACTTATTTGAGATCATTGTTTAATATGAATATCATGCAGAAAAATAGAGTAAAAAATTTGCAAGAGGGTTTGTTGGTATAAGAGGATGACCCTTATGGGTTTAGTGCTTAGTTATGATAATGTTATATGTAGAATAATTCTTAGGGAATGAAGAGTTGCTGAGGTGATTTAATCAATTGCAAAGAATGGAGCAAGCTAGGTCTACTAAAGGGGTATATAATTCTAGGGTAGCATGAAGGTGTAGGAAAATTCAGAGGGAGAGAGTTGAGGTTTTAAGAAGGGGGGGCTTGAACAGCCAACATGTATGGCTGTGTTTGTTAGATCAGAGTGAAACAAGACCAATGGTTTATTTGGATCTGACATGCTGATGGAGTGTGAGCAAGGAAACATCTATGAACGCATTCAGCTTGCTGTGGGTTGTGGAGAGTACAGTGCCTGATGCTGAAGGATGGGGACTGTTGCTTAACTTTATTAAATTGTTGAAGGATAGGCAAGGATGCTGCAGTTCAGTGGATCATTGTAACTGTGAAGTACATTTTTCTGGGTGGAAAAAAAAAGCTAGGGAATGAATGGTTGTCAATGTGTTTTCCTTTGAGTCACTCGGCCTTGGTGGGAAACTACCAGTTTATTAATGTTTTTATATTTTGTATATGTTAATTTTAAGTATGTGTGGGTGTCCTATATTTGTTTCACACTGATTGGTCAAGAAATAGGGATTTCTTTACATTGCCTGGGTCTGATAATGAAGAATTATTTATTTATTTATTTTTATTTTTTTTTATCCAAAGTACTGCTGTTTATGGCATCAAAATTTTTATGTCATGAAGTGTGTTGTGAACAGAATCTTATACTTTGTTCATGACTACAGAAATGTGACTGCCACAACATTTTACTTCCTGTATTTGTATAATAATAGGTTCAGATAATGGTAGAATTGACAGACACATTATTAGGGAATTTTTTTAATACCTCCTTTATATCTTGTGCTTTTGTGTCATATTTTTTTGGTGCTTGGGAATCTGGCTGTTATATTTATAACTGTTTCCTCCCATACAGCACTTGAAAAGTTTAAAATGTATAATTTTATTTCAGATTTTTTAGCACTTATACATTCCTGTGGTTGTGAGAGTACTTTTTTTTTTGCCCTGGCAATTCCCCGTATTTATTTGATTCTCAAAAAAAAAAAAAAAACATTCCAACTTTAATTAAGGTTGAACATTTTCTGCATAGTGATATTTTGCTACAATTGTGATTTTTAGTAAAAAAATTAATGAATATATGTTTGTTTACCTCTGTTTAGCTTTAAAGTTACCTTTACTAAAGTAGAGCTTGGTGTTGGGTGCGTTAAAACTTAATAAAAACTCATAGTTGGGTCATAAACATTATTTCTCCTCTGACAAGGAAAAAAAATGTGTAGCATGAAAGGTAATGTCAATGAGGATTTAAAAGTTTAGTCTTATTTCATGAATAATACAAGTTGGTACATCATGATATACAGTGGTACCTCTACTTACGAGCTTAATTCGTTCCAGACGGCTATTCAAGTGCCGATACCGAAGGAATTTATTCCCATAAGAAATAATGAAAATTAAATTAATCCATTTCAGACCCCCAAAAACACACTTACAAAAGCACCTACAAAAATACACTTACATAATTGTTCGAGTTGGGAGCTGCTCGTAAGTAGAGGTACCACTGTACTTATTACTGTACTGATGACTGTTGAAATATCTTGAGAATTATTTCCTTTACATGGGGAAGCAAACAAAGCACTTGGTAGTGTTGACTGATGTCAGGTAAGACAACATATGATTATTTATTAACACATTGGCCTCCTCCCACCAAGGCAGGGTGGCCTGAAAAAGAAAAACTTTCATCATTCACTCCATCACTGTCTTGCCAGAGGTGCACTTACACTGCAGTTATAAAACTGCAACATTAACACCCCTCCTTCAGAATGCAGATTTAATTTTCCATTAAAAAATTTTCATGATGCAATGCTTAAAATAACCAACTATGAAAAAAAAAGGTATTTTTAATTAATGGCATCGTAAAGAGGACAATTGCTGCTAAGGAATAAGAAGGAAAGTAGCATACCAAGGATCAACTCTGGCTTGGCTGAGGGTGATCTTGAGACTACTTATCAAAGGAGGTAGTCTTAGGAGGACTTAAAAGTCAGAATACCGAGGCTGAAACAATGAACAGGTAACCCACACTTAAGAAAGTAATGATGACATTTTGGTCTGACTTGGACCACTGACAAATCACACGTCATCAGAATGAAACACTGATTATTTCAACCTTCAGAAGTACAGGTTATTTGTGTATAATCGTCTCATTTAGTATCCCACAGTTTTATGAAACCTCTGTGCTCCTGGCCATTTTCCCTTCACTGTCCAGTATGAAAAAGTGTGAATTTTGGACACAGAACTCATCTTACATTCAAACGATATTTCTACCATAAAAAAAATGATAGGCTGGATAACTAGAACTTTCAAGACGAGACACTTGAGCCAACGTCCTCTCCAGGCTGAAATACTGTTGTATACTAATGGCCCCCTTCAAGACAGATGATACTGCAGTGAGAAAACATACAGAGAACTTTAACTGCCTGCGTACATTCAATCAAACATGTAAAGTACAGTCTCTCCGTTCCTAAGACCACATCGGTAAACGAATTCGTTGCTAAATGAGGAGCATACTATAATGGTAGTGGGTTTGTGTCAACCATCTTTGATATTGTTTTAATGTCACCTTTGCACTATTTATAACATTTCTGGTTTATACAGTAGTGTACTGTATACTGTAATAAACAGAATAAAGGAAATTAGCTCTAATATACATTATTTAGGTATGCATACTGGTCAGAGAGCCTGTCTTAAGTTTGAGTCGTCGGTAAACGAGTACATCGCTAAGTGAGGAGAGGCTGTATTAGGACTGCTTAGTCTTTTCAACTGTACTCCTTCAAATGTAGGGAAGAAAAGTACATCATAATTTACACCTGGAAAATCCTGGAGGAACTGATCCCAAACCTTACTCCAAAATAGCTCAACACAAAAACAAAACACGGTACAGGGTATCCCCTCCTCAAGGGAGGTTCCTTGACGCTGGTGAGGGGCTCTTGTTCTAGGGAATTGGATCTGTGCTCCAGTTCCCTGAATTAAGCCTGAATACCTTCCACATCCCCCCCACAGGCGCTGCATAATCCTATGGGTTTAGCGCTCCCCCTTGATTTTAATAATAATAATAATAATAATAATAATTAGTGAATATAGGAAAGAGTAAGGTGATGAGGATAACAAAAAGATTAGGTGACGAAAGATTGGATATCAGATTGGAGGGAGAGAGTATGGAGGAGGTGAATGTATTCAGATATTTGGGAGTGGACATGTCAGCAGATGGGTCTATGAAGGATGAGGTGAATCATAGAATTGATGAGGGAAAAAGGGTGAGTGGAGCACTTCGGAGTCTGTGGAGACAAAGAACTTTGTCCATGGAAGTAAAGAAGGGAATGTATGAGAATATAGTTATACCAACACTCTTATATGGGTGTGAAGCATGGGTTATGAATGTTGCAACGAGGAGAAGGCTGGAGGCAGTGGAGATGTCATGTCTGAGGTCAATGTGTGGTGTGAATATAATGCAGAGAATTCGGAGTTTGGAAATTAGGAGGAGGTGCGGGATTATCAAAACTATTATCCAGAGAGCTGAGGAGGGATTGTTGAGGGGTTCGGACATGTAGAGAGAATGGAACGAGACAGAATAACTTCGAGAGTGTATAAATCTGTAGTGGAGGGTGCAGCGCTGTATAACCCCTGTGGTTTAGCGCTTCTATTTGATTATAATAATGTAGTGGAGGGAAGGCGGGGTAGGGGTCGGCCTAGGAAAGGTTGGAGGGAGGGGGTAAAGGAAGTTGTGTGCGCGAGGAGCTTGGACTTCCATCAAGCATGTGTGAGCGTATTTGATAGGAGTGAATGGAGACAAATGGTTTTTAATACTTGACGTGCTGTTGGAGTGTGAGCAAAGTAACATTTATGAAGGGATTCAGGGAAACCGGCAGGCCGGACTTGAGTCCTGGAGATGGGAAGTACAGTGTCTGCACTCTGAAGGAGGGGTGTTAATGTTGCAGTTTTATAACTGTAGTGTAAAGCACCCCTCTGGCAAGACAGTGATGGAGTGAATGATGATGAAAGTTTTTCTTTTTCGGGCCACCCTGCCTTGGCGGGAATCGGCCGATGTGTTAATAAAAAAAAAAAAAAATAAATAAATAATTAACAGGGTATCCCTAATAAAAAGGAAGAGTACTCAATGAGTGTCAAAAGTCTCCAAGTTTACAATGCCCTTTCTTGCATAATAACAACAAACCTATGGTTGTCTTCAAAAGGAACCTTGAAAAGTTTCTCAAATCAGTTCTGACCAGCCAGGCTGTGGTTCATACATTGCATTGTGTGCTGCCAGCAGCAACATCCTGGTTGATCAGGGTTTGATCCACCAGGAGTCCTGGTCTGGGACTGGGGTGCAGGGGCACTGACTCCCTTCAGGTGTGCATCTTTGAGAACTGTCAGGTATTGCTGACTACATCTGGTGAGTGCCTTTTTTGTCGGAGAACAGGAACACTTTATTTTTATCATCTTTTTCAATGTTTAGTAGCACTAACTACTGTCTTCTCATAAAGTTCCATTGACATGCGTGCATGCACATGCACATGCACTCTTAGTCTCTTGTTCAGTTATTAGCCTCTCATGGGAGGCTACTTGAGGGGTTCTTGATCCAAGGAATTGAAATTGCCCTTTCCTTCCTTAGAGTAGAAAAACTCATGAAACTCATCAAGGGTAAAGATAAACCTGATTGACTCTCATTCCCCATGTGCTCTATGGCCCCTACATGTTTAGCACTTCCCCCTAGATATACCTTTACCTTTAAAGAGTTTCGAGAGTTTCACTACTCTCGGAGCCATGGGCCAGGCTCATCTGGTGCTTGCCTGGTCAACCAGCGTGCTGCTGCTGGAGGTCTGCTGCCCCACATATCCATAACAGCCTAGTTGATCTGGCACCTGATGAAGATACTTGTCCAGTTTCCTCTTGAAGGCTTCTACACTTGTTCCAGCCGTGTTTCTGATATCTTCTGGTAAGATGTTGAATAGTCTGGGACCCCGAATGTTGATACAGTGTTCTCTTATTGTCCCCACTGCACCCCTATTCCTCACTGGGTTTATTTTGCACTTCCTCCCATCTCTCTCACTCCAGTATGTTATTATGGCAGTGTGCAGATTTGAAACCAGGCCCTTGAGTACTATTCAGGTAGTATATATTATCATGTATCTCTCTCTCCTCCACTCCAATGAGTACAAGTTTAAGACTTGAAGGCTCGATGTGAGCCATAAATGATCTCTGTATTTGTTCCAGCTCTGATATTTCTCCTGCTTTGAATGGGGCTGTCAGCACTGAGCAATATTCTAAATGAGAGAGCACTAGTGATTTGAAGGGTGTCCCTTGTTTTGAAAGTTCTCAATACCCACCCTATCATCCTCCTGGCAGTCATGATCTTTGTCTTATTATGTTCTTTAAAAGAAAGGTCAGCTGACATAATTATTCCCAAGTCTTTTATGTGTTCATTTCGTTCTATTTGGTGACCCTCTTGAGTTTTGTATACAGTGTTCCTTTTGAGTTCTTAATTCTTTCCATACCTGTAATGTTTATTATTATTTATTTATTTGAGCCTCAAAGTGTCTTCCTGAATGTTCCATACGAGTCCAAGCATATTGCTGAAATCAGGAATGTCAACTTCATGGAAATTTTCTCTAATAAGTTCCCTTAATTTAGTTGAATTAGTATTCCACATCTTCAAAGGAATATTGGCACCTCCTGTCTCCTTGTTAGCTTCTCTGTATAGGGATTTCAAATTCTCCTCTTTATTCACAGTACCTTGAAGATAGTCCACATAAAATTTTTTACTTAAAGTGTCTTTGAAGGGACTTGCAGATTTCTTCAACTGTATATTATTAGTGCCTTCTAGCAGGAAAGGTGAGGTTGCTCCAAATAAGACAGACTTGAAGAGATATGTTTTCACAGGACTGAGGGTTTTGTTGATCCTCTGGCCACAGAAATCGAGTTTAATGTCTATTTCTTGTAGGCGTACTCTTAGAAAAGCCTTGAAAATATCAGCCGTGTAGGCAATGCATGCACCACATAACCTGGAATCTCCAGATCTCGTACATCTTTGAGGTTATGCTCTTGTAAAAACACTACATCCACTTTATATCTACTAATAAACCCCACAAACCATCGCCTCTTCGCTATCACTCCTAATCCATTAACATTAATGGTCATACATTGGAGGTCTAGGTGAGTGGTGGTTTGTGGCGTTGACTGACTTGACCTTTTGCACTGTCAACCCCACCTGTATTGCCACGTCTACCATGTACCACAATCTCTGATTTTCTAGTTCCTTTGCCATTGTGCAACCCCAGACCCACCCGCTATGTCCACCCACAACTTTTTACCAGGCCTCTGGGCTGGTGTTAACACATCATCGGAATCCGATGCTGTCGCTGCATTTCCGAGCACAAGTGTCCTCAACTACACACCGCTCACTTGATGCCACCCGATGCACATCCACTTCCACCTCCACCACACTGAGCCCCCCTCCCTCTGACTCAACATCCATCACGAGATCAATGGACGGTTCCACTGCCCTCACAGAATCCTTCACACATGCCGGAGCCTCATTCCTTTCCTCAGGTGTCACCAACACCCTGTCTGATGGGAAAGGACATATTTCCCTTAATATATTTTCCAAAGCTTCCATCTCTGCTTCCCCGGTCTCCATCCGTGCCTGAGCTGTAGCCTTCGACACTGCAATGCATTCCTCCGTCACTTCCCTCTCCAGGTCAGCAACATCTGCCGCTACATTACCCAATGTCTCTGTATCTTTGGCCGCACTGCCTTCAGGACCGTGAGTCATGCCCTATTGCGTCCCCAGAATTTGGCCCCAATGTGTTTATAATGTATTGACATTATACAAGATATGATGTAGGGCGTAATGATAGTAGTTTGTTGGACTATGTATTGGTAGATAAAAGACTGTTGAGTAGACTTCAGGATGTACATGTTTATAGAGGGGCCACAGATATATCAGATCACTTTTTAGTTATAGCTACAGTGGGAGTAAAAGGTAGATGGGATACAAGGAAAATAGAATCAGTAAGTAAGAGAGAGGTGAAGGTTTATAAACTAAAAGAGGAGGCAGTTAGGGTAAGATATAAACAACTATTGGAGGATAGATGGGCTAGTGAGAGTGTAGGCAATGGGGTTGAAAATGTATGGGGTAGATTTAAAAATGTAGTGTTAGAGTGTTCAGCAGAAGTTTGTGGTTACAGGCGAGTGGGTGCGGGAGGGAAGAGGAGCGATTGGTGGAATGATGATGTAAAGAGAGTAGTAAGGGAGAAAAAGTTAGCATATGAAAGGTTTTTACAAAGTAGAAGTGATGCAAGGAGGGAAGAGTATATGGAGAGAAAAAGAGAGGTCAAAAGAGTGGTGAAGCAATGTAAAAAGAGAGCAGATGAGAGAGTGGGTGAGATGTTATCAGCAAATTTTGTTGAAAATAAGAAAAAGTTTTGGAATGAGATTAATAAGTTGAGGAAGCCTAGAGAACAAATGGATTTGACAGTTAAAAATAGGAGAGGAGAGTTATTAAATGGAGAGTTAGAGGTATCGGGAAGATGGAGAGAATATTTTGAGGAGTTGTTAAATGTTGATGAAGACAGGGAAGCTGTGATTTCGTGTGTAGGGCAAGGAGGATGTAGTAGTGTGGAAGAGCCAGTTGTGAGTGTAGGGGAAGTTCGTGAGGCAGTGGGTAGAATGAAAGGGGGTAAGGCAGCTGGGATTGATGGGATAAAGATAGAAATGTTAAAAGCAGGTGGGGATATAGTTTTGGAGTGGTTGGTGCTATTATTTAATAAATGTATGGAAGAGGGTAAGGTACCTAGGGATTGGCAGAGAGCGTGTATTGTTCCTTTGTATAAAGGCAAAGGGGACAAAAGAGAGTGCAAAAATTATAGGGGAATAAGTCTGTTGAGTGTACCTGGTAAAGTGTATGGTAGAGTTATTATTGAAAGAATTAAGAGTAAGACAGAAAGCATGATAGCAGATGAACAAGGGGGCTTTAGGAAAGGTAGGGGGTGTTTACAGTGAAACATATAGGTGAACAGTATTTGGATAAGGGTAAAGATGTTTTTGTGGCATTTATGGATTTGGAAAAGGCGTATGATAGGGTAGATAGGGGGGCAATGTGGCAGATGTTGCAGGTGTATGGAATAGGAGGTAGGTTACTATTGCGCCCCTTGAACTGGGCCTCAATGTATATAATGTATATTTCCATTTTCTATAATTTTATATTGCTGATATTATCGATAATAGCTAAATCATTAATATCGTGCTTTATACTATTATTAGACTATTATTTAACTTAGCTATATTTATTAGGTAGGATGTAATATTTATGAGTGTCGTGAGAGTGTGTAGTAACTGCCTTGGTGTTGGCAACGACTGTTACGCTGCGGCGTCTAGTTGCTGGGAGGAGTCAGTCTCTGGACACCCTATGCTGGGTGGTTGTTCCTCCTTCCTCTCTCTCTGGCCTGCTGACCTCGTCGAGTCAACACCTCACTCTATTTCTACTTGTTTTCTCGACATTAGACTCTGTTGGGTAGAGTATGCATTCGTGGTGAGGCGAATCATACTTCTCAGAACTCTGTGTAACTCTGTTCACAGAGAATAGACTAGACAGTGATTTTTGCGTTTTTCTGGGTTGTGTCACTGACCTCTTTGATAACTCAGGTCTCAAGCTATAGCTCTGGACCTACTTCGATAAGGCATCTGTGCACCACAGTTTGGGATTGTTATGCTGAACCTAGTTTCAGTAGTAAGGGAGTTTTGTGACTGTTTTGGAGGATCTACTGATGGTCCCCAGTTAGGGTCGATTTTCTATCTCCTTGTTCCTGATGCTGTGTTGCTGTTGCCTGTTATAGTGCTGTTCGGCGAAGTGGTCATTTTACTGTACAATCCCGCTGTTCAATTGTCAGTTTAGTACAGCTAGCTTATGAGAAGTTGTTCTGTCGTACACTGTTGAGTCGAGAGTCATAGTTCCGGAGCACCTCATACACACATTTATTATTATTGTAATATTATCGTTTTATGACATTGTACCCGATGAGTACTCCTGAGTCATTTATATATAGTGCCCTCGCCATTATTGTATATGAGAGCAGTGTAGGAGCTACCCTCCTAATTAACCTAATTGATATCTTAATATCTTTATATTTGATTTACTTTGCTACCCTAGATTTTCTCACTTTGATAATAAACCTTTTAAAAATATCTGTTTGGTTAGTGCCTATCAGTTGCAATCCCTTAATCTCATATAATATGTCGGATAACTGATCCAGGATACTGACTTTGTTGCAAAAGCCCAGTAACAGGCTGGATGCTAGAAGGGCTTTCCTTTCTAGTGTTCACTGGAGATATCTATTGTTAATAGATATCGTGTCATTTGTAACAGTTACTGAAAGCAGTGAAGAGTTTTTATGAGGATAGTGAAGGTCAAGTTAGAAGTGTGTAGGAGGGAAGGGGACTATTTCCCAGTAAAAGTGGCCTTAGACAAGGATGTGTGATGTCACCATGGTTGTTCAATATATTTATAGATGGGGTTGTAAAGAAGTGAATGTGAGGGTCTTGGCAAGAGGTGTGGGGTTAAAAGATAAAGAATTAAATACAAAGTGGAGTTGTCACAGTTGCTTTTTGCTGATGACACTGTGCTTTTGGGAGATTCTGAAGAGAAGTTGCAGAGGTTGGTGGATGAATTTGGTAGGTGTGTAAAAAGAAGAAAATTGAAAGTGAATATAGGAAAGAGTAAGGTGATGAGGATAACAAAAAGATTAGGTGACGAAAGATTGGATATCAGATTGGAGGGAGAGAGTATGGAGGAGGTGAATGTATTGAGATATTTGGGAGTGGACATGTCAGCAGATGGGTCTATGAAGGATGAGGTGAATCATAGAATTGATGAGGAAAAAAGGGTGAGTAGGAGCACTTGAGGGCTGTGGAGACAAAGGAACTTTGTCCATGGAAGTAAAGAAGGAATGTATGAGAGAGTTATACCAACACTCTTATATGGTGTGAAGCATGGGTGATGAATGTTGCAACGAGGAGAAGGCTGGAGGCAGTGGAATGTCATGTCTGAGGTCAATGTGTGGTGTGCTATAATGCAGAGAAGTCGGAGTTTGGAAATTGGAGGAGGTGCGGGATTACCAAAAACTATTATCCAGAAAGCTGAGGAGGAGTTGTTGAGGTGGTTCGGACATGTAAGAGAATGGAAACGAGACAGAATAACTTCGGAGTGTATAAATCTGTAGTGGAGGGAAGGCGGGTAGGGGTCGGCCTAGGAAAGGTTGGAGGGAGGGTAAAGGAAGTTTTGAATGAGGGGTTGGACTCCAGCATACAAGGTATGTAAAAGCACGTACCATTGAGAAACAGAAGAAGATCAGATATAGAGAGAGGCGTTGGAGATGGTGCAGGATGTGAGACCTGTACCCACTCTCCTGGGTATCCCACAAGTGAGCATCTCCTGTATTATCCCACTTAACAAAATAGGAATAGCAAAAGAAGGTACAAATAAAAATGGGAACTATGGCTGTCGTTTTACTTAATAACATAAAGAACGAGAACATTATATCCTGACGGAGAATTACATACAATAACCATTGACCTATGAGACTTATTACCAGGGGAAGGGTAGATGTTATCAGTAACACGGACTTATACTCACTCTTAATTCACCAACCAGCTGACCCGAGATTCGCAACGCGTGGCCCACTGCACACCCGCTGTCCAGAGACCTGCTCACTGGACCTGTCACCCACCTCTCTGTCTCCTCTAGTCGTTTTCATGACCTTATATGGTGCTCAAAGCATTCCCCTTTCCCATAAGGTGTAGACCACGTGTTACGACCTGACGCCAGGCAAGAACAAAGATCTGAGGCTTAAGTATGGAGGTGTGGCTGACAGCTTTTGCCAAGGTAGGTGTGGGCAATTAGCTGGACCTCACAACCACACTGACTACATCACAAGGAGAAAAAAACGGGTTACTGAATTGCTGAAAAACACAGTTAGGTTGCAACAGAGGAGAGATAGCCTTAACTGAGAGATCACTGAATTAGAGCACAAACTTAAGATGTCATACCTGACAGAAGAAGTACAAAGGGAACAAAGAGCCATAGAGGATATTGCAAGAAACCCAAAATATTTCTACTCTATGCAAAATCCAAGCTAAGAACTACCTGTAGAATTGGACCATT
>WNWK01002919.1:0-62500 GCA_009830355.1 Cherax destructor
TTCAGTTGCTCTAAAATGTCTTCACCACATGTCTGAAATTCCGTTGGACAATGGTGTGGGGTAAAATGACAGTACCACTACAAGAATTAAGAGAATGATGCTTGTCAACAGTGATAGGAATAGTATCTATGGTCGTAAGAAGGGAAAGATCGCGAGCTTGGCCAGCATTCTGGACTGTGATGATGCGAGTGCCGCTCTTGAGAGCGTGAAAGAGATATCTTTGCCTACATGGCGTAGGAGAGCTTTACCAATACTATGATCGGAAAGATAGGTAGTTGGAGTAGTCGGTCTAAGAGTAAAAACTTCGTCCATTGAGGAGTGTGAAACAAAGTATCTAAGGGAGTGCGCGATGTGCTAGGCGTTTCTGAGATGAACGAGAAGGAAGAGTCGAATCGTCATGTAAGGGTCGTGGTCGTTTGGATGTGGGACCGGGGGTGGTCCGATGGGAGACGGGCGAGCGATTCTCGAGGGAGAAGCCGGAATCAAGGTCAGAGAAGAGCGAAGGTCAGATACGTCAAAAGGGCCGGTCGGAACCCCAGTACCTGAAGCAGGTGACGAGCAGGCACCAGCAAGAGGTACAGGGGTATTAGAGCTGTCCGGGAACGAGGTAGGGTCAGAACTAGGTGCGGTATCAAGAAGGGCCGGGGGTATTGGGTTCATGGATTGGGTCAGCCATGGTTAGGTTACTTCTTTCTTTTTATTTTTAAGAAAAAAAAAGAAAGAAGAAAAGAAAATAAAAATAAAAAAAAAGAATAAAAAAAAGGGGGGAACGTGGAGGAATAGCTCCTAGGAGGAATGGAAGGGGCGTAAATCCCCCTCCGCGCCCAAGAGGACCTCAACACCGCTAGTAGTGCAGATGCTGCATGGAACCCGTGCCATACCCTACCCTTCATGCCAGTAAACCAGCAATCCGGGATAGCAACCTCACATCCACCGAGCCACCTCGGCGGACAAAAGAGAGGGCGGCCGGATATCCGCCACAAAGCATACGGCCTTCGGCCACCACCCCCGGAATCCGAAAGGTGGCCTCCAGAGATACACCCGTCGCCCGAAAGATACCCAAGGCCACTCCCGGGAGACTGGAGAGGGAACGGGACATCCCCAGCCTATCCAGATTCCACGGCAAACTACACCACCACCAAGGACCTCAACGGAATGGGATGGACCACGATACCCTTCCCCCTACCTAGGAACTAGAATGCCTGTGGAGGGAAGCTCTCAGGGTAAAAATGGGAAGGAAATAAGGGAGGGATGAGGAGGAAGAGGAGGAAAGGGAAAAAGGGAGGATGGGGAAAATGGGAAAAGGGAGGGGGGATTGGGGGGTAATTAGGTTCGGTCTGAGGAAGAAGACCAAAAGGTCCAATTCCTCAGACCAAGAGCCTCTTCACCACAGCAAGGAGCCCCCCTTGAAGAGGTCTCAGTGTATAAATGATGAGAGTTTACCCATAATTTTTAAAGAGGTGAACAGGTAAGCCAGCGGAAGGCCTCGGTCAGATGACCAAAAGCTCCAGCGGTGGGTCATCATATGACTAAGACCCGCGTCAGGAAACACTTGTCCTGTTTCCTGACAAACCTTACCTAACCTAACCTACGTTTAGAGATTAAAATATTCTTGACAACTAATGAATAAGTTACATTTAGCCTTAATGACCCTCGAGAGGCTTTAATCCCATTAACCAATCAACCAACAAGTGATTAAAAAAGTATACGAAAAGGAGATCTTTTATTATTCCAAGATTTTCATCTACGATAGATTTTATTCCTCGTTATTCCATGAGATTTTCATCGACAATAACTATGTCTTGTTATTCTCATTCCAGGGTATAGGAACTCCGGGGTAGCGTTGCCTCCGTTGCCTGGGATCCGTCTTATTGCCATCCTACACTGTGATACAACTGCGAAGTTCTAAAGGAATCTGGGTTAGTTGCCAGTGGCACTGGGGGGAGGTGCCAAAAGACTAAGTGGATGGGAGGAAGGTGAGGTGTCGATGAGATATTGGGAAGAGGGAAGTGCAAATGAGATACAGGGAAGGGGTAAGGGTGGGTAATAAGATCCAAATGATACATAGGTGGGAAATGGACGTGTCATTGTGAAAAGTGAGGGTTGATGGACATGTCAATGTGCCACAAGGAAAGTGGGGGAAGTATGAAACGAGGTGCCAGTGAGACGGGGGAGGGGAAGAGACGTGCTAATGAGACACAGGGAAGGGTGTGAGCAGGGGCGGTACGAATGATTTTTATTTTAACAAAATTAGACACATTAGCAGTATGCTGCTACATGTTCTATATGAATTACATAGTGGGAACGAAGGCTATGGTCCATCACAACAGGATGAGTTTCATGGCCATGAGGCAATGAGGATATCAAATATTCAATTATGGGTTCAGGAGTGATTAAAAAAGTATACGAAAAGATCTTTTATTAATCCCAGATTTTCATCTACGATAGATTTTATTCCTCGTTATTCCATGAGATTTTCATCGACAATAACTATGTCTTGTTATTCTCATTCCAGGGTATAGGATATATATATATATATATATATATATATATATATATATATATATATATATATATATATATATATATATATATACACGTATATATATTTATCAATCAATAACAACACTGTGCTAGCCAAGGATTTGAACACACGTTGTACTGGTCCGCCTCATGGTTCGACTCCTTGGCTAGCGCAGTGTTGTTATTGTTCAATACCACTCGTTCGTGGTTACAATAATATATATACTATATATGAAAAAAGGTGAGGGAAAATGGTGTATATAAAACTACATAAATATAATGCAAATTCATTATTTCAATAGCCTCTCGACATTTTAAAACTTTATATATCTAGGAATACATGCTTATAGTGTAAAATGAATGCTGCTCTTGTCTGGCGACAAACTGCCTGAACTTAACGAATCAAACACAAACTTTGCCTCACTTGTACTAATCAACACCCACCAAATCTAATCTGACCCAAGATAAGTTGGGCTGGGCTACGCTGCATCACTGAACATTAATTTATCTCAGACAGACCAGGTCGCTAGGCTAAGCTGTTTCCGAAAACAAACACCCGCACGTCATGTTAATTCACAAAGTTGCATCAAAAGCACGACAGTCTGTGCACTCATGCATACACACTCACACGCACACATGCACATACATAATTAGAGAACACAGATATAATTATACAAATACATTCAATAGGAGGAGCCATTACGGCAGGTACGGGGCAGACAAGGGGTGAACCAGGTAGAAGGCAGACAAGGGGGCGAGCCAGGTAGGGGGCAGACATGGGGGCGAGCCAGGTAGGGGGCAGAGAAGGGGGCGAGCCAGGTAGGGGGCAGACAAGGGGGCGAGCCTGGCACGAGGGAAGGGGATGGGAGGGGCTAAGAGAAAAGATGTTGTCAATCATTAGGTACACGGATATCTTTTACCCAACACTTGAATACTTCCATCAGGTAATTGAGTTTTCTTAGATAGATCTGGAGTGTTTGCTTACATGAGACATGGCATTCCAGCAGGTACTGGAGTTAATAATAATAATAATATCTTTATTTACTAAAAGTACATGTACACAGTATACAGGCCTAGCTGACATCAATGACATACTACTACTATATAGAAAGCCGCTTGTTATGCAGAGCATTTCGGGCAAATTAGGTCAGTTTTGTCCCAGGATGCGACCCACACCAGTCGATTAACTCCCAGGTGAACATAGACAACCGGTGTAAAGAAACATGCCCAATGATTCTACCCTCGCTGGGAATCGAACCCAGACACTCGCCGTGTTCATGAAGTGAGCTTTAGCAACCAGTTCACGGGGCACCAGTTTGTAACATATCTGAAGTGTCTGCTTACATGGGACATGATATTCCAGCACATGATATTCTAACACATATCTGAAGTGTTTTCTTACACATGACTGAAGGGAGAGACGAAGTTAGGAGAGATGGGAAGAGCGAAGACAGGGCACAGACAGGAGAGTAGAGAATGGAGGAAAAAAGGAGAAAGACAGGCGCTACAGACGGGAAAATGGAAAACAGGAGAGACGGAAACAGGCCAATGTCTATTCCTGGTGAGCAGGTGGCTGCAGGAGCTGACTGCTTGCTTGCCTATGTATGTTTATTGTCATGTTTGTATGATGGTTAGCTGGCACCTGGCTAGTGGGCTGGCTGGCACCTGCCTAGTTGGCTGGCTGGCATCTGGCTAGTTGGCTGGCTGGCACCTGGCTAGTTGGCTGGCTGGCATCTGGCTGGCTAGCATCTGACCGGCAGATTGCCTGCCTGCCTGACTGGCAGGCTGGCTGGCTGCCAGCCTGTCTAACTGGCTGGCTGGCAACAGGCTGTCTGGCTCACACAAACATCTGTGCCACCTTCCTCCCTGTGGCCTCATAAAATACTCTTTATCACCTGCCTCACCTGACCCAACACAAGAAAGTTTACAACGAAGCATCTTATGTTCATCTTACCTCACCCGACACAACGTTATCTCACTGGTGATGTATCACTCATTGAGGTATAGTGTTTTCTTCCCAATGTAATAATAATAATAATAATAATAAATTTTATTCGTTACTTATTATGTCAAAACGATAATTAGGTCTCACCATAAATCCACCGTTGACATACTTCTAATTAAAATAATTGACCAGAATAATTACCCTCACTCGGGCCTTGGGTGCACAAACGACATTCCAGAACCCATACATCCAAACACTATCACCACCGCATACGCAGACGACACTACACAACTCACAGCTTACAGCAGCGCCAGATTCCTTGCACACACAACACAACACAACGTGAGGTCGACAGGATCAGCACATGGGAACTCCAGTGGCGCATTAAGACTAACGCCACCAGGTTTAAAATAACATATTCCCACGAGATATTCTTGCCCCTGTCGAACTCAGAATCATTGTTTCACGAACATATGTACAACGCACATCCTCCACCACCACCGTATTTGCAGTCAACATTGATTAAAAACTATGTAAGCACTCACATCATGGCTAAGTGAGGTATGGTGAATGCTGCTCTCACTCGCCTATAAAAACTAAAAGGTGCACATACTTCCCCAAAACCTCTATAGTGATCTTGCTAAGCCCTCATCATATACATACCACTCACTGACTGCCAAGACTAGCACCCTAAAGCTGCAGAGTCCAGAATTGGACGTTGCGCTGGGTGCTGGACGTGAGGTGGCAGGACTTGCCACGGGCGAGTCACTCCGTTTCAGGACTGGCATTCCAGCTCTAAACGTCTTCTGGAAAACGCTCAGCGACGGAAGCTCTACAGACTCCAGACATACCATGACTCCTGGACTACATTCCTTGACGACACTATGAGGTGCCCTCTTAATCTTCTAAATCTCTTGCAATCTTCCTGCTCCTATCCAATGTCTACACCTAGCCCTAAACTAAAGCACTCTTCCTGCCCTTAGCAGGTGTGGACCTTTAACGACGCACTGTTAATTTCCTTTGAAAACAGTCTTGGTATTATAACACACCATCTCCATCTTCGTCACGCCACCAACATAGTCATGGACATGTGTCACTGTGCAGTGTGTGTGGCAGAGAACCTTGCCCACTATCGACCTGTCATGAACTACTGAGATCAAAGCAAAAAACTGATGCCACACATCACCTTTTCTGCTGGGTCTAGCCCCGGCTCTCTTTTCACTCTAGCCCTTCCTCTCCCTCCACTATTCATCCCCTATCCCCACTACCCACACATCCTTCAGTGATTAACCCGAGGGCTAGTCTAGCCCTCACGTTAATCACTGCAGTGGTTTCCACTCTCCACAAATCAGGTTTCCTTCTTTTCAACATAATCTTACTATAGTAAAGGAATAAAATATGATGATAAACAGGGGAATTGAGGATAAAGTTGGAAATGAAGGGATAGAAATATAAAAAGTAACTTACACTAAACTCTTCAACTTTTACATTTCTACAACTTAATCACTACTGAATATAATTCACAAATATTGTTATATAGAAATAACTTGATAATATTACTCTCTCAGCCTCTCGATAATGTTGTTCACGAGAGCCCGTGGCCTGGTAGGCAAAACTCTCGCTTCACAAGCTAAGTGTCCGTGGTTCGATTCTCGGAAAGGATGGAAACGTTAGGTATGTTTCTTTACACCTGTACTCCCATGCACCTACAAGTTGGTACCTGGGTGTTAGTCGACTGGTGTGGGTCGCATCCTGGGGGACAAGATTGAGGACCCCAATAGAAATAAGACAGACAGTTCCCCGATGACGCACTACCTTTCTTGGGGTCATCCTGGGTGGCTTACCCTCCGGGGTTAAAAATCCGAACGAAACCTTAGCCTCTTCTCGGCTCTCCCCAGCTCTCATAGAAGTCTCCTCTCTCTATTGTCGTTCTTGACTTTCGTAAAAACTTTATTACTCCACTCCCCACTAAGTAGCTAATCATGTGTGTTCTGATAAATACATCACATTTTTATACCTATAAGATTTGCTTTAGGAGGTGGGTCTACAAATAGTCCCAGTCAGACAAGGCCAACACCTAAAAAAAAGGAGAACCCTCCTTCCTTACCACAGCAGATAATGGGAGATAAGCATATTGAGTGACACTATATACAAATTATAATACTCACATATTCAAATTCCATCTCAAGCAGATGATGGGGCTATATCAACATCACATCCCCTCTTCCCCCACCTCTAAAGTAAAATAAAGAGTTAGGAAAATCCACGATTTTCCTAAACACTTAAGATCTGCAAAAAATTAACCTAACACTATCATTTCTTATACATACAGAATCATAACTATTATAATAGTACAATTTCTACCTTAAAATTACACACACAAAAAAAAATCCTTAAAAAATTTGCTTCCTAGTTTCTTTCAAATCAAGTTGTCTCCCATAGTACCTGGGCTCCTATCAAAGTAGAGCCAAACTACTCTTCAGTAATTGCACTTTTCCCAAGACATCTTTTACTCTCCCGAATTCATATCCTAGTCAACTTCAGTACTACCAGGATAACTAAAACATTCAAACAACCTCTTACACCCTCTTGCTCTTAACACACCAGGGGATAAAAAAAATAAACCATTCCAAAGATTAGTGAGTCTAGGCTCACTTAGACCTCCCTGAATCTGCCTTGTTGTAACACACAGTAGGCTACACCTCCCCTTCCTACACTACTTCCTCACCTATTAAAATCAACCTGAATATCTTTACTACAAACTCTATCATCACTTCTTTCTTCTAATTAGAGAAACAAAATTAGTAAAAATCCATTTTACTCTACCCAACTTTTACACTCGCAACATTAGCTTTTAAACTCTCATGAAAAATATTCTCCACAACCCAATGAATTCATAAGTAACGACAATACGTATTACAAAAAAATACTACCGAGTAATTCGCTTAAAAAAACAGTGGAAGATTAATTATTGCTGTTATAAACTAACAGATTGCCATGATCTTTTACCCCATCACAGTAAAGAAAATACATTTTTTTTCACATTTTCTTTCTTATTTATGCCAAACAAAATAATTTTCAAAATATAATTATTAACTCCTCTCAAAATATGAGACAAAACGGTACTATATACTAAAATTACTTACAAAAAAAAATGCATATATAGGCAAGACTAAATTTACATACAACAGTATTTTAGGTCTCACTTTCCAAACACTTTTCCTTTCCCAGAATCACACTAACTTACTCTTATAATGCATTATCTAGAATAACGATGGATATAGATTCATTGGAGAACATACAGGGAAGGATGACTAAAATGATTTACTGTATAAGAAATCTCCCGTATGAAAATAGACTTAGAGCATTGAATCTTCACTCTCTGGAGAGACCTAGAATGAGGGGAGATATCATCGAGGTGTATAAGTGGATGATGGGCATAAACAAAGGTGGTATTAATAAAGTACTGAGGTTGTCGAACCAGGTAAGAACCAGAAATAACGGATTTAAGTTAGATAAATTTAGATTTAGAAAGGGCATAGGTAAGTACTGGTTTTCGAACAGAGTTGTAGATGCGTGGAACAATCTTCCGAGTAGGGTGATAGAGGCTAGGACCTTGGGTGGCTTTAAAAAGAGATTGGACAAATATATGAGTAGGAGGGGCTGGGTTTGATTTGGTGTCGTGGGTACGGAAGTAAATTTTTGGGTAGCGTTGGGTAGGGGTGGTTTTGATAAGAATCTGCCTTGTATGGGCCAGTAGGCCTTCTGAAGTGTTCCACCATTCTTATGTTCTTAAGTCTTACACTAAACAATGAGAAGAACGCATGAAACAACAGTTGCAAAACACTCATATTCATCTACCCAAAGCTCCATAAATTTCTTTTACAATACAGGGAAATATAAAATCATTGAGACGCGGGTCTCAAATTATTACTTACTTGAGGAAAACAAGAATTAGCAAGCATTAATAGAGAATAAAATAAAGAATACTCTTTCCTCCTTAATTCTAAAAGAAATAATAATAATAATTTTAAACACACACACACACATACATACATACATACACACACGCGCGCGCGCACACACACACACACAGTCCTGAGAATTATCCCACCAAAGAAAAAGACATGATCATTGTGGGTAATAAACGTCATCTTCTCCACTACTTTGCTCAATTCTAACAGGCTCCTGTAGGAGACTTACACTTAATCTAAGGTTTTACAACACCTAGCTTCAATTTCCTCCATACCACTCTTTTGTTTTTTTTTCTCGGCTACTTTTCCTAGTTTGTAGGTTAAGGCTATCTCGATTCTTCATTTTCTCACACACCACTTTCTATATGCAAGACAGCCCACCCACTTCCACCTCATTAGCAGCTACTGGAGGGGGTTACACAGTTAACAGGGGAGACTGAAAGAGGTCGGTGACTTCGGGATAAGCTCTCTCTTCCACTGGGTAAGGCTGGCAGGAGTGAAAGGAACAAGATGAGGAATTTAGGGTCCTAGTCCTTCACTTTTTTCTCTCTTGCCTTGACCTTCACAGTCTTTAGACAGCCTCTTACTCATAAAGTGGGGACCAGATTCACTCAGGTTGACGATGGGAGATACCAAGGTGGGCCAAGTAGCTCGGCTGGACCTTGATGGCATCGAAAAGCTTCCTATACGGATATAATAATAATAATAATAATAATAATAATAATAATAATAATAATAATAATATAATAATAATAATAATAATAATAGTGGGTCAATAGTTACTAGTTTAAACCCCGTGTATGGCGCCAACCTCCATTACCTCCTTTAACCTTACAATGACGTGTTATTTTAACGTCTCTGAAAATGCAATTTCCATGTGTTCCTTATGTCTGAGTGCTTATGTACGCGTACGAGGGATGGAAAATGAGAGAAAGAAACTGTCTCACACCATAAGGTGTTATCATCCTTAGCAACAATGGGATCATCCCGAGCTATCATTCTGGTCCAAAAAGAGGAAACCAAGCCAGGAAATAAAGAGTGCTTCTATCGACGTATATTCTAGGCCGTTTGGTGCATGTACATCCTTCGACGTCCTAGATCAACATAACTGGTCGCCGATGCAGCGACAAAATGTAAATCACATGAAAACTGCTGGGAAAAGAAAGTGACTTGCAAATAAAGGAGTCCACTCCTCTACCACCATGGCAACCTGAACTAGCAACAGGCTGTATATTGTGTTTCACAATAAGTACATAGCCTAAAAAAAAAAACAAGTTTATATTTCCGCACATCAAGGCACTGCACGTTGGTAAACAAAGGAGTTAATTTTAAAAAATATATATAATTTCAGTTACTATGCCATTGAAACAGCGCCCCACTGGATAGAATCCTCACTTCTACCTGGTTTGAAAACCTGATACCTTATACCTTTGATGAGTTCCGAGTTTTTCTACTCTTGGAGCCCGGCTATAGGCCAGGCTCGTCTGGTGCTTGCCTTGTTAACCAGACTGTTGCTGTTGGTGACCCGCAGCCCCACATATCTATCACAGCCTTGAAGACTTTTACACTTATCCCAGCAGTGTTTCTGATATGTTCTGGTAAGATGTTAAATAAAATGGGGCACGAATACTGATACAGTGTTCCCTTCCTCTCATATCTCTTGCTTCAGTATTTTGTTATGATAGTGTGCAGATTTGGGACAAGGCCCTCAAGCACCTTCCAGGTATATAAATATTTTATCATGTATCTCTCTCTCCTCCGCTCCAGTGAGTACATATTTAAGACTTTAAGGCGTTCCCAGTAATTACCTAATATAACTAGTTAACAGTATATGCATCAAGCGGTGTATATCTCTCAGTGTATATACACTGAGAGTTTAATCTCAAATTTAGTTATTAAAGTAATTTTTGAGAAGGTGCGCAGATGATATGCAGTCTTAATAATTCTCGTGTAGTCAATAGGCTTTAAACCTCATTAACCAAAAACCAACCAACTGGTCAACAAATTCTTTTTCAAACTGGCACAAGGTTACTCGGTTATGCTGACGACGTCACGTTAGTTGTGTCTGCGAGAACTTTGTCGGGATAGCAATGAATGCTTATTGCCACGTCATGAACACATCGTCCTGATATGGTAGTATGCTCTAGAAACACTCGTTAACGATACGACGCGGTAGAACTTCGCTAAAAGGTAAAATGTAGAAAAAGGTGCAATACGTAAGGCCTCAGACCCTCCCCAGGACCAAGGCCGTGAAAGCCATGACAAACTCACATTATGGTACTAGTTATAAGGTACTAACTAACACTGTGCAACCCCTTGCAGTTTGGTACCTCACTGACTGCGGGGCAACAGTCCTGCTCCTGCAAATACATGTCTGTCTATCTAGTGATAAAGATCCTCCATCGACGAAGACTCCCTGGCAAAGGAAAGAATTTCATTAAATGTCTGCCAATTGTATTCTCTCCAGTTAATACCGTGCTGAGATCTATTGCCGATGCAGCGACAAAATTGTAAATTACATGAAAACTGCTGGGAAAAGAAAGTGACTTACAAATAAAGGAGTCCACTCCTCTACCACCATGGCAACTTGAACTAGCAAAAAGCTGCATATTATGTTTCACAATAAGCAAAAATACTTTTCTACATCACGCAGAATCAAGCATACTCGGAGCCGAGAATGGATTCAGTGGATCCAGACAAGACACATGAAGAATCTGGTGTCCATCGCAAGTAACAATTCAGAAGATAAAGGCGGGGAGGACTGTTCAGTACCGCAAGATGAACAATTCAGGAGTTTAAGACACTGAGTACTATTCAGTACAAGCTAGTGGTAATCCACCAAACACTTAACTCACACTTTACAGCAGTGGCACGCTGTTATTTACAAGGATTCCATAGATGCTCTCTGATCACTCATACACAAACTAAAGGACAATAAGGCTTACCACATCCGTCTTGAGCCTCTCACAAGCCCCTAGATGTATAACGAAGTAACCCACACTCAACTACACACCATGTCAGGTTGGTGTCCAAGAGAACGAGAACGCAGATGAAGCTGAGACATTAGCCACAAGGGATGAGCGGGTATTTGTTCCCATATCAAACGGCCTATAAATAATGAAACAAATGGCTCAATACACTGCAAGACAAATACAAGAAACCATCTGAAAGTCAAGATCTAAATTGGTGCATGAAACGGCTAGGCAGCAACAACCCCACCTGCCAACAGGGACCTGACCAGACATCAGCACACTATTATTAATCAGCTGTGTCTCGGCTGGACTTAAAACAGTCATTGAGAATTATGCTGCCACACAACCAATAGTATACTACCTGCTTCACTACCAAGCGACACTTTCACTAAGAATTCGCTTCCTACTCACACACCGCCATTGCAGCAGAAACTATCCAAAACTTATACTTGTAGTAGTAGTAAATGCTCAATGAATAATGATGCTCATCATCTTATTCACCCAACGATATTACCTAAAAGAGAGAGTACATATATATATACTGACTCGTGAAATACCGCTATAGCAACCACACAATAAATCTGAATAGTGACCCTGTGCTGACTAAGATTTTAACTATTTAATCATTTACAGTTTTAACATATTGTTAATAAGCCACTGAGTAGGTTAGTTACCATTTTGTCCTAGGCACATGTCGATTAGACACTAGGCCTGTCGTATGTATGTGTGTGTGTGTGTGTAATGAAACACTTCGAAATGTTTCTGCCCCACCGGGAATTGAACCCGGCCCCTCCGTGCGTGAAGCGAGAGCTTTACCCACTAGGCCACCGGGGTCATTATATTATCATGACTCGTATCAGGTGATTTTCGCTGACGAGTAAATTAACAATGTCGGAGGTGAAATTAACTCAGTGAGAGGTACATATTTAGTTTTTAAATCACTGGGTATAGAAAGGGCTGTGGGACAAGACAAGGAGAGCCCAAGATTGCTGAGCATAATTAAGTGCTCATCAGCTCGCGTCAACTCTCACTCTAATATACCGATTTTTCCTAGCACATAGTAAGTGGCCATCTTTGTAGAAAAAGAAAAAGAAAAACGCATGATCTGTTCAGAATGAAGAGCTGAGAGATATCAACAACCAAGTCACGTCTGTCACTCACTAACATAATCGATGAGACAATAATCTCACAACAAATAAATTAATGCTTTACAATCTCTCGCTGTAATGTGAACATCAATATGGTTTTACAAAAGCTTGCTCTGCAACTGACCTCTTTTTACACCTCTTCATTATGTGGAACTAGTCACTGAATTAGCCTGAATCAGGTGTGTAGGTTACAATGGAAATTGCTGGTGCATTTGACTGGATATGGCACAGGAGACTGCAAAACTAGTCACTACGAATCTCTGAATCTTTTCTACACCACCTGTGTGATGACCTTCAAGGCCGGAAATTATATTATTTATAAAGATGCATCTTCATAATATAAGTGCCATAGCTTAGTACAGTTTTTGATACAGCAACGAGTCGGGTCTACGCCGGCGAATCAATCTGAATCAGCAGCAATCTGAGTTACTCAGTCAGTGACAGATGCCACAAGGCCACGTTCTTGGGTCTTGTCATTGGACGTCTACTTCAACGACCTATTTCAACCCGTCCACCAATCCTGCGCTTATTCTCAAATATTTATTTATAAAATTAAAAAGAGAGGCCAACTGCCCTCAGGCACATCAATTACCCTCTTGAAGCTATATAAACCTGGGAAAATGGATGACAGGATACATTTATTTCAGAGGAAACACAAATGATGATCGTCTCAAAGCAGAATGATGTTACTACCGGAGTTATGGTGAAAAATAAATTAAAAGAATCTTAGAGCCCGGTAATGAAACTGATATCCTGGGGGTAAATATGACTTTGTAATGATTATGAACTCATGTGGTAAATCTTACAAGCAAGTCACCCAAAAACATTAAAGTTAAAAAAAAAAAAAAAGCATCTTGCACCTGCTCGAGAAGAGGCTACTAGACTCAATACGAGACACTCAAGTTCGCTCTCACCCTGAGTAGGCATCATTTTTATAAGACTGCCTACTCATCTCTCAAAGCACTGGACAAGGTGAGTCATCTCTCTTCTCGACTTTTATTTTTCGGTTCAGCAACGCTTTCAATACCATAAATAAGCCTTACTGTTATATACAAAGCTAATATTATCAAGGGTGAACAATTCGCTCAAATTTTCGAACAACCAGAGACCATAACATCAAATGATGTTACTTTTAATTTTTATATAAATGGACTGGTAAGACAACGGAAGGTCTCGGTCATGTGATCAAAGGCTTCAGTGGCGGGTCATCATATGACTAAGACCCGCGTCAGGAGTCATTTTTCTTGCTGCCTGACGAATCTTACCTAACCTAAACAAGCAGAAAACATCTATTATGTCACACAACGAGCAGCCCCTCAGTAATTTCAATCTTGCTGGACGCTTCTCAATGACATCATTCCATCAGTGATCGTTCAGTTCTCTATTGACCTCGGATTTGCAACAGATTTTCACAACATATGAGCATTAAAGAGATCAAGGAAACTGACCAAATCTCATATGAGAGAGAGAAAGAGAGAATTATATTGTAATCTCACATTAACACCAGTACAACAGCAATATGTTCATGAGAATCTATCTGATCATATACGAAGAGATGGAGCACAAAACCTCGGCGACAAAGCTCTCAACAACACCATGTTGACACTACCTTCCTCTGGCTACGTAGACAGCCTTGAGCATGTGACAGCTACCCTCCATCACCTACCAGCCCTGACTCCACTGCTCTGTCACTTCTGAGTCAGGTTCTTCACCTGAGGCTTCTGTATATAACAATAATTTGACAGCCACTGCCCCTTAACTTACAATACTATCTATTTATTTCAAGTTAAGTTAGGTTACAGAAGCCTATAAAACAAATATTTAACAAAGAAGCATATTACAAAAAAATCACCGCAATACGCCTGGCAACGAGTAGCCGAATGTAACCAGGAAACTTTTAAACTTGCACGATTATCCCTGATGATGTGAGAATGGGTCACTGTAGACAGACGAGGTCGCCGCTATTCAGAGCTCTCATCTTCCCCCCTCCTTCCCCGACATAGCCTCCAGAACCTACCCACCACGTTCATAATCATCAGGCTCAACAGCAACCTAATCATCAAGATCAACAGCAGAACTCACACAGACAAAGAAATCAGCTGCAGAATCAGCGGCAAAACAAAAGAGGTGCGGCGAAGAGGACACTGCCCTCACAGGCACCAAGACAGTGCTCCACCTGCCACTGAAAGGGGCACACTGCCTACAATTACCTGCGAGATATCAGGTGCAATTACTGCCACAAGAGACCATATCGAGAGGATACCTGTCGCAACAGAAGAAAACTGGACAGACAGGACCACAGTATTTTAAAACTCAATTTCTGAACAACAGGATCTCAGATTTGGCGCACACACTTACGTCACCCACGCAGCTACTCATACCTCACGTCTGCCAGTGGGTTTCTTTTCCAAATACAAGACCACGGGGCTACGACCCCATATCCTGTCTGCCTCGAGGGTAACTACCTCACACATCTTCCTAGTCAAGCTGAAAGCAAATATTAGGAGCCATTGAAATAGGATACTGTCTGCCAAAGCACACCAATGTTGGTGTACTTAGGGAGTTCCATAAATACGTCCTCCTGATATAGTTTAAAGTTCCAGAAGCATTCGTAGGCGACAGGATTTCGTAAAACTTTATTTAAATTGCTGGTTATACCTCATGGAGGCGACAAGATAGTCTGGGTCATAGAGGCTGACGTGTTTTATTCAATCTATACATAAAGCAATGTTCCTCAATGACTGCCTGCACACTGAATATACTTCCTTATATGAGGATAATGCAGACTACCTTCTATTGCAACATAATTGTGCAACATTTATAATCTTTGCTGACTTCAGCTTACACACACACACACACACACACACACATACATAGTTTTAAGACAAGGTATGATAAAGCTCATAGAGCAGGGAGAGCAGAGACCCAGTAGCAGACAGCGAAGAGGCGGGGCCAGGAGCTGAGTCTCGACCCCTGCAACCACAATTAGGTGAGTACAATTAGGTGAGTACACACACACACACATATATATATATATATATATATATATATATATATCATGCAGAGGATATCTAATGAATGAGCATTTTCCCATTCATATTTATGGTTACTACCTCAACTCAGTCGTGGGTGACCTACGTGAAGACAGTGAACTGCAACCCGCTTGGATAGAGATTCTCTTAAAACACAGATATTAGGGAAATAAAGATAATAAGCAAATGAAAGCTCAGGCCCACAGCTGGTTCTAATTTCATACTAGTTTCTATTTGCGTCGTAATAAATAAAGCACAAATTTATAAATTATCTTTAATAAAATAGATGAAGTAGGATAAAGCGTAGCCTATAAATTGCATGCACTAACTATGAACCGAACCCGCGTAGAACCCTTAAGAAATGACAAGTATAGAAGAAGAGAAGGGTCAGAGAGAGGCAAGGAAGAGAGAATAGAGGGGTGGAGGATGTGGAACAAGAGAGGAAATGGAGAGGTAAGGGGAAAGAAACTAAAGACGAAAAGCAAGACCAACTACACATCACGTTATGTTCATAGGTTAATCTTTTTCTGCGGTCTAAACCAGTGAAAGGTTTTGGTCTCATGACCAAATGCCTCGCTAAATGGGTCACCATATGACTAAGACCCGCGCTAAAGGTTTATGAGAGAGAGAGAGGGGGGAAAGACCGAGATATATTGAATAGTGTGGTTTACATCCCTCAGTGTATTCCTCACGCACATCAGAGGGTAAAAACAAAAGACAATCACATGTTGTGGTTATCCAATGAGACGAGGAAGATAACATAATAAAGAGAGTGCGAGTAGAGGCTGTAGATGAGAGAGAGAAACAGCAAGGCTAAGATGAAGACGAGGTAAAAGGAGGGAGAAAACGAAAGAGGAAGAAGAGGAGGAGGAGGAGGAGGAGGTGATTGTTGATAAACAGTTGTGAGTGAAACATGGGCAATGTGTTGCTGATGTTGGCTTCCTAATTCATGTTTGAGGAGTACAAGGCTGAAGAGCGCTTCCACACACATACAAGTGTGTGTACGCAAAATGTTTCTCATAAACCAGCATGTTGGGTGTGCTGATCTCTCTCTCATCACAATAGTTTTTACAGGAATAGGTCAAGAGTTTCTCTCTCTCTCTCTCTCTCTCTCGTATATTAATTCTACCATATATTTAATAAGATCTAAAATCTTACTTATATGTTGGTATAGACGTTATTTATCATGATTTAACTCATACAGACTAACAGTTTCTCATTATTAATGATAATGATAATAATAATAATAATAATAATAATAATAATAATAATAATAATAATAATAAATATTTTAAAATTAATATATTCACAGAGAAGCGCTAAATCTGTAGGGGTCATACACAGCTTGGGGAATGGGAGAAATGTCACATTCAGTTCAAGAGAGAAGAACCAAACTCCAATGATCAGGTTCAAGAGCCCTTCACCGGAATCAAGTTACCCTTCCCCGCCCCTGAGAGAGAAAGGGGAGAATCAAGTGTGTGTGTCGTGGCAACATGTTATAAACACCAGGCAGCTGATCAACTCTGCAGAATCTAAACAGCTAAAAAATAACATCTTTTTCACAAGGCTTTCTGGGGCAGCGTTTTCATTGGTCTTCTAGACTTCCGGGATGGTATTTATTATTATTATTATTATTATTATTATTATTATTATTAGCATTAGCAGCAGCAGCAACGTCGTCGTCATCATCGTCGTCGTAGTCGTCGCCGTCACCGTCGCCGTCATCGTCGTCGTCATCATCGTCGTCGTCGCCGTCACCGTCGTCGTCGTCGCCGTCACCACCACCACCAGTTACAGCGGTAGCAACAACAGTAACAGCAGAAACAACAACAATATTAGCAAATATAGTAGCAGTATCAGCAGTAGTAGTTAAAACAATAATGGTGTAATACTAGCAGTAGTAGTTAAAACAATAATGGTGTAATACTAGCAGTAGTAGTTAAAACAATAATGGTGTAATACTAGCAGTAGTAGTTAAAACAATAATGGTGTAATACTAGCAGTAGTAGTTAAAACAATAATGGTGTAATACTAGCTGTAGTAGTTAAAATACTAATAGTAATGTAGTACTAGTAGTAGTTGTAGTATTACCAGTAATAGTAGAATACTATACTTACTATCACTACTAGTAACAGTAGTAGTAGTGGTGGTGATGGTAGTAGAGCAAGTAAATACTACATCTTCGCACCAAGATAATTAACCCCCTAAAAAAGTGACGACAGTGAGTTTTTAAAACGTCCAAAAACTGCAGTTACTTTAATACGGAGTGTGAATATACTGTGTGGCGTCAGTGTAGATAATTTTGAGTCAACAGTACTGAGTGTAAATATACTGAATGTGGCGCCAGCCTAGATAATTCTGAGAAACAATATTGAATGGGAATATACTGAGAGTGGCGTCCAGGGATATACTGGAGTATTTCAGACATCAGGACTAGGATGTCCAGATTGACGCTCACTTAAGATATGATTATTACTAATTATTATTATTATTATCCTCATCGGCTTTGATGTTGATAAAGGATCTTGATCTAGTGAACTGGAGCTGCTATTCAGTTCATCGGATCAAACTTGACTGCCTTTGATTCCCTCCTGACCCCTTGCATTTGGCGCCTCCCTATAAATAAAACACTAACATCAACAACATTAGAACATCAATAATAGCAACAACAACAATAACAATAATATTAAAAAACAACAAGTGCAACAGCAAAATCAACATTAAAAACAAGAACAATAACATCAGCATCATCAATAATAATACCAACAAAAATAACATTATCAACAACAACAATACACTTGGTATAAACTTAATTGTCCTGTGCGCATCTTAAACAGTTCTGGATCCAATTCAGTTGCCTTTGGTCTGAGATCGAGTCGCGGGGGTGATGGTCCCATGAGTCAGTATGAGATATAAATATTACATCAACACTGCAAGTGGGCCAAAGATGGGTAGGTAAAAGTGAGTGGCCCAGGACTGGGTAGTCAGGGGTGGGCACCCTGGTGTGGGTAGCTGGTGAACTCTTCATATCCAATTCTCTATCTCCACAAGCTTTTCTTGCCTCCAAAAATTCCAGTTCTACAATTATTTCAGTTTCAGCTTGAGTAGCTTCCAAACATTCCCGGTAACTCTCTTCTGGGTGGGACATCATGACTTGATAACGCCAGAGGCAACGTTTCACTCAGTGTAGAACAACAAAGGACTGCAGACAAATGCATTAATCCCTCTCTACCATCGCGTCGGCTCTCATGTCATTTAGTAATAATGATAGAATTACCAACAGAATGTTAGGTAAATGGACACAGATGCAACGAATGTGAAATTTTATAGTGGCAACGTTTCGCTCTCCAGGAGTTTTGTCAAGCTGTTACAAACATTAGTTGCATGTGTCCATTTATCTAATATTATGTCGGTAATTCTACAATTATTACTATACCCTCTGTGTCCTTGTAATGTCTGTAACGGATTGACAAAACTCCTGGAGAGTGAAACGTTGCCACAATAAAATGTCACATTAGTTGCATCTGTGTCCATTTACCTAACGTCTAATATCATTAACACTGCACCATATTTGTGGCCAATACCTGCCATCGTACAGCACAAAAAAAACTTACTTGTGTTCATTTGTTCAACTACCATCGTGTCGGCATTTCAGACCATTACCATATTTGTAGGCCATACTTATCACCGTTTTCATTTAGCGCCTCTACCATCGTGTGGGCATCTCAAACCATTCCACCATACTTATGGGCAATACCTGCCATCGCACACCACAAGAAGAGTTGTGATCAATATGGATCAGAGTTTTGCTGGTAAAGTAAGCCGTGTATCACACGAGGGTAGCTTAAGTGTCACTGAGAAGCGGCTACAAGTGCTTATAATGGAAGTCTTCAAGACTCTCAGCCGCCTGGGGAGTAGGATTGGCATGTCTCCAAGACTGCAAAACATATTCCTGCTACCAACCTCCCTCCCCCACACCCACGCCCACATATATAAGTGGATCACATCCAACACCCCCTCCCTAACACATCCAGTGGATCACAGCCATCACATCTTTTGCTAACTACTAACACGAATCATTAAAACTCTGTCCTGACGGGTGTCTTTTGCTATTTCATATATTTTTTTTTACCACCACAGATGGTAAAAAACACAATATCAGCGAAGAAGCCCTTTATGAACTTTATAAATAAAACGCTTTACCCGCTGCGTTGATAGCTCATCCCAGTGGTCATTATTATTATTACCAAAAAGCGCTGAACCTACAAGGGTCATACAGCATCCCAGTAGATTAAATCTCGTGTTAATGAATGGTTTCTTTGCTGAATGTTGTCTATTTACCTCTATCTATTTGCTCATTGCTATTCATATCCTATCACACAGAGCCTTAATCTTTGCTCCTAAGCCAGAAATGGGGCTTCTCGTTTTGATCCCATTAGAGAATTCCGTGTTTTGCAGCCTCAAGGTAGAGCTACTTAGCAACAGAGCAAAGAATCTTGTTGCAGACTCATGATGGACCGATCTACTAACAGGGCATGATGGAGTCTCTTGATGAGGCTGCTTACAAGCAGTGCATGATGCTGAAGTATCATGATGGAGCTGCCTACCAGAAGTACATAATGTTGCGGTCTTATGATAGGGCTGCCTACCAGCAGTGCATTATGTTGCAGTTTTATGATGGGTTTGCCTACCAGCAGTGCACGATGTTGCAGCTCAGGTGGGGGCTGTCTAACAGAAATGCATGATGTTGCGGTCTCATGATGAACTTGCCTAACAGCAAAGGATGATGGCGCAGCCTCATAACTGAGTTGCCTACCAACAGTACATAATGTTATAGCTTTATAATGGGGCTGCCTAGCAGCAGAGCATGATGTTATAGCCTCATGATTAAGCTACCTAACATCAGTGCATGAGATTCTCTCTGTTGGAGTGACTCAAGTCTTCCTTGGCGTATTTCTGCCAATGCTTCAAACCTGTTACACAGTAAATTCCTAGCTGACGCAGCCTCTGAGTTCGTTTCTATTTATTACTACAACCTGCAATATGTCTCTTTTGTACAAAATTAGAGCTAAACAAGTCGGGACTTAATTTCTTAATTCTGTGGGTATCGACTACATGCCTTTCATACATATAAATTGCCTAGGCATTTCAAATGTGTCTCGAAAGACAATTCATGGTATCAAGATACGTCCTTTGACGGTCGCTTTTCACTAAATACCCCAGAAGCATTACAAAATATGACACTTTCCTCGATCATCGGCGTCCGTCGCAGTGAACAGGTCCTAAACAGTTTATGCATTCGTATCGTTTTTGTTGGGGCCATTTTGTCGAGTTAATCCACGTTAATCCAGTAATCCTTTAATTTGGGGAAAGCCACTGTAAACACGTCTGCACGCCAAGAAACCTGGCGCCCAATTATTTTCAAAATTTACATAAATTATAAAACAGGATATACACTAACATCTAAATTTCTAAAACCAAAAAAATAATGAGCGGATGAAGAAAATGGAAAAAAAAGCGTCACATCAGTTGAAGAATTTACTGAAGTACTGAGAGGGACCTGGGCTGTTGCCGCAGTGGTCAAGACTTGATGTATGAATTTCACTGAGGAAATGTATAATAATAAGAAGACACATGCATACAGCAAATGACCTTTACTAGTACGACGTTTTACTTATATGAAACTAGCAGTACCCATTCTTAATAAAGCCTCATGTAGGTGAAACGTCGTACTGATAAAGGTCTCCTTTTGCTGTGTCTTCTTACCACTTGTCGCCTACACCATATTTCAAGTACCATAGCGTAAAGTAATACATATTTTTAATAAAGTCAATCGTCAAATTAGAATGATTGGAAACCCGGTAAGAACCTTGGAATAGTTATTATCAGGGACATAACGTAAACAGAACCTTGGAGTAGTTATTAAGAGGGGCATAATGTAAACTGTCTAACTACAAGCAACAAATGTGATGCAGAAAAGGTCAATAAAGCTTGTATAATCAATAAGAAAAAAAACATTTAAAAAGACTAACATTCAGTCTGGTCGTCCTTTAGAAATTGACTATAAAATATTATTCAAAGTTTTATGATGCTAAATAGATTTGCCATGTACAAAATATGAACTATGTAAAGTGCAAGGTTAATTATGAGAGGAAAAAAAGAAATCAAACTCCAATGCAAGATGTGCAACATGAATGTATAAGTTGTTATCTGAAATTGTAGGTAGATACGTTAGATAATAGTGAATTTATACAGCATTACTGTAGGACTGCATTAGATGAAAAATGTGTTGAGAAATTTGGAAATGGGGTAGATACGGATTCATTTAAGCAACATTTGAATATTTCTGGTTGGTGAAGTAACTCCAAGAGAGGAAACCAATGTAAGATGTGTAAGTATTTCATTGTCAAAAATTAAATGCACCTCAATGTGGCTACATCGTCAATAAAACATTTATGAGAATAAAACAAGAACTAATTATATTTACCAAAACAAACAACGCCATGAGGCCTGGTCACAGACCGGGCCGCAGGGGCGTTGACCCCTGGAACTCTGTAGATGAATGGTTCAGATGAACCGACAAGTTATAAATTAGACACATATGCAACACTTGGGTATCTTTATTGAGGAAACGTTTCGCCACACAGTGGCTTCATCAGTCCAATACAAAGTAGAAAGGTGTAAGGAGAGGAGGAGTTTGAGGTAATCAGTCCCTCGGCCTGGAGTCGATGTGTTCAGTCCATCAATCTTGTTGGAAGTGCAGCACAAGGCCTTGTATTGGTGCTCGATTATTCGTCAGGAAACAGAACAAATGTCTTGACATTAGTCTTGTCAGGTAATGGCTCGTAAATAGTTAAGCATCGGAGTTATGTGTCACACCTCATTCTAAAAATCAGAAGACCGCTACCCAGTAATGTCCTAAGACATTACCAACAATGGCGTATTAACTATTAGAGCTAAAATGTACTGCTGCTCTGATTATGGCGGCATTTTCAAGTCTTAGGATGAGTGGCGCATAAGAACATGGGAATGAAGGAACACTGCAGTAAACTTACAGACCCATGCTAATCAGCAGGTTTAACTCACACGAACTTTTATAGTCTTCCAATCTATATTTAAAGCTTCCCAAAATGCTCGCCTCAATGGTACTACCTGGGAGTTTGTTCCACTCATCTACAATTTTATTTTTAAACAAATATTCCCCAACATCCTTTCCAAATCCAGTGATTTGTCCAGCTTAAATCCACTGCTGCGAGTCCTTTCTTGGTTAGATATTTTGAACAAGTTATTCATATTCTCTTTATTCCGGTTTTCCACTTTTACACATCAATTATACCCCCCAATTATACGTCTTTCCAATGAATGAAAATTCAGTGCTTTCAGCCTATTACGTACATCAGCGTTTCTGATGTACGTAATAAAAATTAGATTTCAAAACGAATATATTAGTAGAAGTAGTATGGGAAAAAGCTGAATGGAATGGTTATCATTTTTGATCCAAGGGAGAGAAGGGTAGTTCCAGTTTCTTGGATGAAGAACCCTTCACCAGCATTAAGGTACCCACTTGAAGGAGTGTAAATTTAGCAGTAAAAAACAAAATAAGAAAATAACAAAACAAGACACCAGAGAACATAAACAATGATATAAAAAATGGGATTACATGACACGCACACAACGAGGATATATAACAAAAACAACAGAAGAAAAGAAAAGGGTACAACAAACACGAGGTTTATATAAGGTAGGTTTATACAATACTAGGGATGACTGGTTAATTGGGTTTAAAGATTCACGAGGGTCACTAAGGTTGCCTATAACCTATTCAAGAATACTTTAATCCCTAGAATAGGAATTAAAGTAAACTCAGTATATATATATATATATATATATATATATATATATATATATATATATATATATATATATATATATATATATATACATTGAGAGACATATGCCTCTCGGTGTATTTAGTATTTTACACCGAAAGACATATCTGCCTACAGTTACTTGAGAAGTCAAGAAAGTGTACGAAGCCCTCAGTATGTGAGCACTCCTCTACTCTGAGCTCCCAGAATACTGCATGGACTACATTCCAAGAGCTCTCTCTTGCTTTGAATCTACCTGAGCCTCTGACAGCTTTAACCAGGCTTCAGAACAGATAACTCCGTCGCCCTGACAACAGTGTTTTCAGAAATCAAGGACGGACCGCAAGAGGTAATAAATTATCATAATTATTATTTTGAATTATATATATATTTTTTTTAATTTAGCCTTAGGCTGTAATAAAATGTTCACTACACACATGGTCGTATAATGCTTTTCCGCCTAACGGCTTACAAGGCTGATAAAGCTCAAAACATGTATGGTATGCGTATTCGTTTGTGAATACTTTTTGACGTCTAAGTTTCCTAGTAAATAACCTGCGAGCACTCACCGGTTATTGTGGCACAGAGTATAACAAAACATTACAATCAGCTGTCTGTACACTCTAGCAGGATTTATGGAAAGTTCTTCCTTGTTATTTATTGTGTCCTGTGTAAATACTATTATAATGTCAATTAGGAGGTTCTGGTACACCGGAACTGTTTGAAGTTGTCTCCATTTTATGATATGTTTCGAGCAGTTGCTCGGTTGTGTATATCTAATATATGTAATGTACATATGGTCTTAAATAAAAAAAAATCAGCTGTAACAATGTTTCTTGCCTGTGAGGACATTGTATCTAGAGCGTGAGGGAGGAAAGGGGGCTAAAAGAAAGGAGGTTAGGTTAGGTAAGATTTGTCAGGAAACAAAGTGTTTCCTGACGCGGGTCTTAGCCAAATGATGACCAGCCACTGGAGCTTTTGGTCATCTGACCGAGACCTTTCGCTGGCTTATCGGTCCACTCCTTTAAAAATTAAGGTTATAATTATAAACAGTCAAAGTTATTTGGAAAGCAGTGAGGACAATATTTCAAATACCGTTCTCCACACCACCAGCTGAATGCGTCCCCCATTCCTCCTCTTTGCCACATATAAACCAGTCAATACGTCCTCACACGCAAGAAATATATTTATACAAGAATGTGTATAATTTTTGTAAGAAGCGTTTTTGTGTTGTTGTGGTGTAATATCCAAGTTGTGGTAAAAACAAAAACAAAAATATTCTAAACTTATAGCAAATACAAAGATAATTGCTTATCTATTTCTTGACAAAAACATAAGCACAGCAACTCATTAGTATAATTACAGATAAGTGATAATGAATTTTAAATTAGCCATTATGAAGCCCTTCCTTTTCGTGATTCTTACAGAGAAACACCCTCCTTCCTCACCCACACAGAAAAGACACTGCCATTATTTCCTTCACATAACTAACTCCATCCTTTTATTATATTCATGGGGAAGCGATAAACTAGCTGAGGGTCATAAAGCGCCTGCAGAATGGGAGGTAACCAAGTTTGATCTGAAGATGGTAGCTTCAATTCATGTTTCTGAATTAAAGCTACCATCAGTTATGAAAAAAAAAAAAACATTTCCTCTAAGAAAAGTTTTCAACTATTCAGTTTAAATATTCAAATATTTAAATATCTGAATATTTACGGACTGCAGGTTTAATATTCCATGTGTTGTCGAAAGAGTTATAATAATCAGATATCTGATTCTCCTTTTTAAATCAATTTACAAATACTTTACCCCTCAAAAATATTTGTCATTGTTTTCTGAAAAAGTCGAATACAAAAATTTATTTTATTATGAAGCAGGTCTGTGATACCGATCAGTTGTGGAATATGACAAGATGTTGTTATCAAGCAGGTTTATAATACCAACCAATTGTGGAATAAAATACAATACGAGAACACTTTAAGCATATTATTAGCAATGTCTTGAGTGTTTGCTTACCTTTCCTTAATTCACTGTGTTATTTAAACATGGGCGAAAGTCTGCCGAGACTCGGGTATCACTGGTCAACAATTTTTGAAAAGTTGTATGCTTCTTAAATGATATTAGTTAATTCTTATGTATTTTCATGTCCTGAATCCAAATATCACCTTGAAAAATGCTTATTAGCTATAGGTTTAAAGATAAGAGACATGTAATATTTGATAATTTTATTATAACGTACAATATGTGTCAGTATGTTTTAAACTCTAATCCGAACCTACTCTCTGCCTTTTTGCTTGACGCTTACAGTGGGCTAAAGAATCATCTCTTGTCAATGTCTAGCAATAGTCTGCAAGCATTCTTGTGCCCCTTGCCCTGGTACCATTTTTCCATGGTTGAAATATCTTGGTGAAACATTTCACCATGTTCGTCACTAACTGCCCCACAGTTCACTGGAACAAAAAGTCAATGTGAGTCCAAAAAGTGGATTTTAAGTGAAATGTTACACCCCATGTTCTTGTAAGCTTTGATGAGGTTTTCTACCAATTCTTCATAGTTGCCTGCCCTTATGTTTCCATGTGGAACTGGGCGAATAGCTGATGGAATGTTTGGATATTCAATGGACCCCTTTTTTTTCTTTGACAAGCCCTTTTGTACTGGAGGTACCATGCAGAAATAACAATTGTTGGTATGGTCTGTTGGCTCCCACCATGTCATTGGCAAAGCAAAAGGCATTCCTTTCCTCTTCCTGTTAAGTAAAAGGACACAAATGCAACTAATGAGACATTTTATTGTGTCAACGTTTCGCTCTCCACGAGCTTTTTCAAGCCGTTACAAGCAATACATGGACACAGAGGGTATATATATACTCTTAAAGTGTAATACTAGTGGTTCTTATGTCACGTAGCATCAACAGTAGAAGTGGTATTAGTAGTAAAAGTAGCATTAATATAGCAACAAAATTAGATGTAGAAGCAGCTGTAGTAGCATCAACAACAGCAACAGTAACCGCATTAGTAGAAACAGCATGAGTGTACAATGATACCAACAGCAGAAATAGTAACAGCAATAGTAACAGCGGCAGCGGCAAGTGTAACAGCTGCACCAGCAGTAGTAGTAACAATCTTAGTAGTAACAGCAGCTGCAAGAGCAATAAGAGTATTAGTAGAAACAAGAGATCAGCAACAGAATTAACCGTAGTAGAACCAGAGGTAAGAAAAATAGCAACAGTATAAACAGACGCCGTAACAACAGTGTTGCAACACAAGCAGTGCCAGCTGCGGCAGCAATAACTTCAGCAGAAGCATAGTGGTAACAGAAGGAGCAGTAGCAGCCGAATTCGTAGTAGCAACGTTAACAGTAATAACTAGTTGCAGCAGTCACAGAACTAGCAAAAATAGCAGCCGTAGCAGTATCAGCATTTGCAATAACAGTAACATCAGCAAGACCAATAGTGACAGCAGTAAGAACAAAAACAGCAGCAGACGCAAAAAAAAAACTATCAATAGTAACAAAAACAAAAACAGCAACAACAAAAACAACACTAGCAACAAAAATAATAAAATAACGGTAGCATCATCAAATATAGCACTACCCACAAAAACACAAAACGGCAACAACAGTAAACACACTAGCAGTAACAAAAATAAATTAGAAGCAGCAACAACAAAAGCTGTAATAATTCATTTATCTCGATACAAATGGGTTCAGAGAAGCTGTCAGAAACAAAAAAAATAATTACTTTGTAACAATCTGATAACAAGTGTATGGAGTGGGAGTGTGGAGTGGTAGTTTGTGAAGTTGGAGAATGTGTGGAATGGGAGAGAATATAGAGTGAAAATGTATGGAGTAGGAGTGTATAGAGAGGGAGTGTGGAGTGGGAGTGTATGGTGTGGGAGTATATGGAGAGGGAGTGAATGGAACCCTTAAAACTGGATTAAATCTGTATCCGAATGCTTCCCATTCTCCAGCCGCTATAGGACCCTTACTGGTTTAGGGCTTCCCCCGATTAAAATACATTTCTGAACTGTATCAATCTTTAATGATTTACGCATCGTATGGAATGAATGAAACGTTTTAAGAATCAAGGTTATGTTGGTGCATTTTTGTACTTGTTGTAAATGCTGAAAATTTGACAATGCAACTTCTGAACGGCCTCAAACTTAACGTGCTGGTATATTTTAACAAGATAACAAGAGTTTGCTTATATATTTTTTTTTTAGTTTGGTCTTAAAGCTAGTGTTTCTTTGTGGAAAATTTGGATCCGATTTCGGTTGTGTCATAATTCCCACACTTGTAAGAGATTAGGCTATTTGTTTCCCTATAACGATTCATGAAAGCCTCATCCAATTCCCTTCAAACTTTCAACGTTAATAGTTAGCTTGCTATTATTTAGCTGCATTACAAACTTACGCCGCTCTATGCACGCTGTACTGCTATAGCGCTCACTGAAGCAAAGTGAGCTTATACAATACTGGGGTACTTTTCTCGGAGCGCTGGACATACTAGTTGTTATAATACTTGGTAGCAAATATTCTGTTTTATATATATATATATATATATATATATATATATATATATATATATATATATATATAATACGAACTGATGTAGATGAGTGCATAGTGTGGATGAATGTACAGAATGTGGATAAATGCATTGAGTGCAAATGAATGTATAAAATATATATGACTGTATAGTGTAGATGAATGAATAAAGTGGATAAGTGTACAGAATGTGTATGAATTCATTGAGTGTGGATGAATGTATAGAATGTGGATGAGTGTATATTCTCAATGAATGTATAGAATTTGGATGAGCGTATGTGGATGAATGTATATTATGTGGATAAGTGTATAGTGTCGATGAATGTATAATGTGGATGAGTGTATAGTGGATGAATGCACAGAATGTGGATAAGTGTATAGTGTGGACAGATGTATAGAATGTGAATGAATGTACAGAATGTGGATGAGTGTATAGTGTGGATGAATGTATAATGTAGATGCATATATAGAACTTCACTAACTCTCTCTACTAACAACACAATGCTTTGTGTATGCCTCACTCCTTTCCCATCGTTAGGTCTCCCTTTCTTCTCTTCCCTCTCCTCTCCACTCCCTTCCCCGCCCCTCTTCTCACATCCTCCCTCCCGTCTCTTCTCCCCCGTGTGTTGAGCCAGGTGCTCGATGTCAGGTGCGGCGCCAGAGGGTAGATGAGTGCACCTGAACGCTCACCTGGTGGGTCAGCCCCCGGGGAGAGGGGAAGCTAATAGCCCTCAAGAGGGGTTGCTATGGTAACCCGGGATGCCGACTCACAATATTGACATGTAGCGGGCAACACCGTAGCCGGAAACGTGTCTCTAGATGCTATAGGTTGATCGATCAAGACATGGCATCTACATCTCCAGACATGCATACATGAATGTATATATGCATGCATATAAACATACGCAATCGCAGCCTCTTACCATGTACACCTTTAATCACAGTGGACTTGAAGTACATAAATACATACATGCTTTTATACATACATATATACTGTATATACATACATAAATCCAAGACGTAATGAACGACTGTCAATAAATAAACAGAATGCTGGATGGGAGCTCGAACCGTGGTCCATATGTACAAGGCACACAGTCCGAGTTTCCCCCCAGTATGTATTCTGTTTATTCAACGAGTCATTTATTGCGTCTTATATTGAGTTTATCTACTATCTGGCTTTGAGGGGCATGAAAACATATGTGCTAGGAAAGCTTCTGGGGCTGTGGAATGAGACTGTAGGCTCACAGTTTTGATACCGTTGATACAACCATGTTACACCCGTGCTGGTTGTAAATTTATCCTATTGTAAGCTCTCTGGCTGAGTGGTTACAGCGTTAGGCCTGATATGTACAAGGACCATGGTTCGAGTCCCTGTCTATTATTCCGTTTATACATACATGCATAAACAGTAGAATGAACGGGTACTGGAACCGTGGCCTATGTGAATAGCAGGCCCAGTGATTCCAGTTTCCGTCCATTCTTGTTTATTCACTGACAGTAGTTCATTGTGACTTGTCTTGTGTTTACATACATGTTGACAGAAAGCAGCCCACTTGTTAACAATAAAACATAAAAGAATTTTTATTTCGACCCCAGCATGGACCGTCCTCAGCAGAATGTACAATTGAGAAAGAAGTAGCAGGTCATGTTGCTTAAATTGATAAGTGATAAATGTGATAAATGATAAACTATTTATGCAAAGTGATCCTATATGAGGATCATTAAGGCTGCACGTCACCTGTTCAGCTCCAATCACGAATACTCTACAGTAGGGATTAAGCTCTCAGGATATATACACTGAGAGACATACACCTCACGGTGTATAGTATCTTGTAAACAAGTCAGATGATAAAATTTAGTGTGATATGTAGAGAGTTTTAAACAGTAATAGGCCTGCTGGCCCATTGTACATCGACCAAGCTATTGATGCCCGCCATAACAGCACGCAGTCCAACGTATGTGCCACAGCCTGGCTGATCAGGAAATGACTTAAAGGACTTATCAAATTCCCTTTTGAAGACAACCAGAGGTTTGTTGATAATTCCCCTTAAGCACAAAGGGAGCGTGATGAAGTCTTGATCCCTTTACACTTATTTACTTCTCTCTTAGTGTACATTATTATTATTATTATAATCAAATAGAAGCGCTAAATCACAGGGGTTTCTTAGTGTACATACAATGCTCCTTTATTTCATTGAAAGTATTCTGCATCGTCTACCAAGCTTCTTGCTGTCATATGGAGTGATTTTAATGTGCAAGTTTGGGAGCAAACTCTCCAGGATTTTCTAGGTGTAAATTATAATGAATATCATCTACGCCTACTTTCCAAGGAATAAGTTTATTTAGGCACAGGTACACACAAGTACAATTAGCATACATAGTGTAAATTACCTAGTATAACCCAAAAAGTCAGACAAAGTGACTTATTTCCACTGGGGTCCTTGTACAGCTCAGGGCACTTTACAGCATTCCTAGGAGTTCAGATGCTGGACTGAATTTATACCAGCGTTGAAGTTTCTTGTAAGGACACACTTGTGTTTTTAATTATCTGTTTTGTACGTTTCTTAATTTTTTGTAATTTGTTCCGTGGCAGTTAGCGTTGTTACAAAACAATAAAGAAAAACAAGTGGCCGGCTCTGTCAATGATAATTGCGTAGTGTTGACCATTGACCATTGACCTCTGTCTTGATGATCAGCTGGCGGAGCTGCCAGGCCGCTCCAAACAGGCTTTGCTTATTATCATTTCTTACTGGCTCACTCTCATGTTTTGTAGCTCAAACTCTATGCATATTTAGTTGGTATATTACTTTTGAACTTGCGGACATAGACATAACTAGTAGCGACAAGCAAAGAGGTGGGGGCCAGAAGCTGTGCAAGCCAGATGAGTGGTAGTGGTACGATAGGGACCACGAAGCTATGAGATAGTTACTTTGGCAAGCAGCAAGTTGAGAGGCGGGGCCAGGAGCTAATTATTATAATAAAAAAGAAGTGCGAAACCTATACGGGTCATGCCAGGAGCTAAGATTCGACCCCTGCTACCACATAAAGGTGAGTACACACAAACATAGGGCGGCCCATGTGGTTGGAACTGTAAATAAATAGTTAATATATTCCTTAATTTAAAGCATATAAATGAAACGACTAGGATAGAGAAGACAACAGAAAAGCGGAGGAAATTTGTAACAAACCCTACTGAATCCCACTTGGAAAGAGTAATCAGGTTCCACTGTAAATATCATATGCAGCAAAATATGACTTAGGAGACAAAAAAGAAAGTTATAAACAGAAAGGTTAGATTACAAAAAAAGGAATTACATTGCTCTACAACAGTATTTTAGAGGTTAGGTAAGGTTTGTCAGGAAACAGGACAAGTGTTTCCTGACGCGGGTCTTTAGTCATACGATGACCGCCACTGGAGTTTGTGGTAATCTGACCGAGGCCTTCCGCTGGCTTACCGGTCCACCCCTTTAAAAATCGAAGTTATAATTATAACCATTTAGTATTTCAGAGAAGTTAAATGGAACAATATACTACAATGGGCAAATATAAATAATCTGGACACAGAGTTCTGAAGTGTATATGAAAATGCAATTAAACAGTTTATTCCAAACATGAATATACAAGAATATAAGACGGAATAATAAAAAATGGTTTAATGGAAGGTGTGGGAGAGCTATGAAAAAAAATAAAGGACTTGGAATCAATATAGGAAGGAGGCCAAATAAAAAAACTTGCCAGAGATTCAAAGAGGCTAGAAATGAATATACAAATGAAAGGAGAGACAAAGAAAGAAATTTTGAAAACTAAATGTAAAAGACAAAATACAAAGAATAATTGACAACGGCAAAGACAGACAGCCGAATTAGAGGATAGTAAAATAACTAAAGATGAAGTTAGAAAAACTGTTACTAGATGCTAATAAGTAAAAAACTACAGAACCAAATAGGGTGGCTCTTAAAAAGAATGGAATTTTTCTAGGATTTCACTACAGAAAGGTAAAATAGCAAACACACGGAATGACACATATTGTGCCTATATTAAAAAAAGCGAAATGTAAGCCCTCTTACACTATAGGCCAGTTATATTGACAAGTGTTGTAAAACTTATTGGAAAAAGCCCTTAGAGTAAAGAGGATTCAACACTTAAAGAATAATAACAGACTAACTGGTAAACAATTTTGTTTTCGGTCTGCACATTCGTGTGTATTAAATCTGTTAAGTCATTATGACACAGTTACGGAAATTGTTCAAGAGAGAAATGGAAGGGAAGATTGTATTTACCTAGACTTTAAGCAAGCTTTCGGTAGAATTCTCCATGAAAGACTAATTGGAATCTACAAAATACAGGATAAAATGGATAAAAGACTTTTTGAGAGGAAAACGAGAACAGTTATAAGAGGAAAAATGTCTGCACAGGGGGATGTCACGGGTGGGGTACCACAAGGGTCTGTACTTGCCCCAATAATGTTACTAATTTATATAAAAGATTTACCAGAAAGTATAAACAAATATAGGAATATGTTTGCAGATGATGCAAAAATCTTAGGTAAAATTAATAATGAAAATGACTAAATATTTACAAGAGGATCTGGATATCCACACTGAGCACATGTAGTGACAGATGGATGATGGATTTTAATATAGATAAGTGTCATGTAGCAACCACCCAGGGAGGTACTACCGTCCTGCCTAGTGAGTGTAAAACGGAAACCTGTAATTGTTTTACATGGCAGGATTGCTGGTGTCTTTTTCTGTCTCATAAACACGTGGGATTACAGGTATACCTTGCTACTTCTACTTACGCTTAGGTCATACTATACATGCATGTACACGCATATATATACATACCCATCTACGTTTTCTTCTATTTTCTTAATAGTTCTTGTTCTTCTTTATTTCCTCTTATCTCCATAGGGGAATGGTAAAGAATTCTTCCTCCGTAAGCCATGTGTGTCGTAAAAGGCGACTAAAATGCGGAAAGCAAGGGGCTAGTAACTCCTTCTGTACAAATTACTAAATTAAAAAAAAAAAACTTTCGTTTTTCTTTTTAGGTCACCCTGCCTCAGTGGAATACGGACGTTTTGTTGAAAAAAGTGTCATGTAATCTAAATGGAAAAAAAATCAGGTCATATGTATGTAGACTGTGACAAAATACTAAAAGTATCAGATAGAGAAATGATCTATGAATTATTTTTAACAAAAAATTGTCACCTGAAGACCATATAAATGAAACTGTGAGAAACTCATATGATACACTGGCAAACTATAAAATCGCTTTAAAAAACTTGGATGGTGAAATGTTAAGAACGTTATGTATAACCTATATTGGGCCAAAATTAGAATATGCAGCGATTATGTGGTGCCCACACATAAAAAAACCCACATAGATAAGTTAGAAAATTTCAAATGACTGCCAGAGTTAAGGAATATAAACTATGATGCAAGGCTTAAATCACAACCATAAAAGATGCCTATGGTGGCTGACCGGGGGAGGGAAGAAAAGATGAGACGTGATAACCACATTTAAGGTCTTGAAAGGATCTGAAAGAGCAGATAAAGAAGATTTCTCAGTACCTGTAACAGGGATAACAAAAACTAACGGTTGCAAATTGAGAAAAAAAGTAAAGCGGAAAGGAAAGGAGAAATTTTTCTTCTCGGCGTAAGTTGATCAATGGAATGTATTAAAGGAGGACTTCCTAAGTGCTGCAAACACTGGAAATTAAAACAAGTTATATGATGAAAAAAGTATTGACGACGGAACACAACGAATATAAGTGTTTCTGTTGCTACAAACAGATAATTACAACGGTGTTTTTACACACACAAGCTCCAACAGGTCACGAAAAAGGGATGTCGACCAAACTAGCCTAGGAGGCGGAGCCGGGAGCAGAGTCTTGACCCCTGCAAACACAATTCGGTGAGTACAAACACAACATATACAAATATATGCAAACATACACAGTATAGGCGGACGGCAGACGAAAGATGAAAGGGCGATAATATTTATAAAGTCGTGAAGGAAGGTCGACCTTGTATCCCCAGTGACTTAACGTCAGTGTTGACTTATAAAAAAATTATGAAGTGGTCAAAGCTTCAGCAAGGAAGGTGCTAAATGTTTATATATATATATATATATATATATATATATATATATATATATATATATATATATATATATATATATATATATATATACGTATATGCAAACAATCACAGACGGGCGATCTTAACTATGCAAGACAGCCACGGGCCGTGGAAATCCCCGCCCTGTGGCTTGTTTTGCATATATATATATATATATATATATATATATATATATATATATATATATATATATATATATATTATTATATATGTGTGTGTGTGTGTGTGTGTAGTGTGTGTGTTCACCTATTTGTGGTTACAGGGGTCGATTCATAGCTCCTGGCCACGCATCTTCACTGATTGCTACTAGGTCCTCTATCTCCCTGCTTCATGAGCTTTATCAAACCTCGTCTTAAAACTATGTATGGTTCCTTCCTCCACTACGTCACTTTCCAGACTATTCCACTTCCTGACAACTCTATGACTGAAGAAATACTTCCTAACATCCCTTTGACTCATCTGAGTCTTAAACTTCCAATTGTGACCCCTTGTTTCTGAGTTCCATCTCTGGAACATCCTGTCTTTGTCCACCTTGTCAATTCCTCGCAGTATTTTATATGTCGTTATCATGTCTTCCCTAACCATCCTGTCCTCCAGTGCCGTCAGGCCGATTTCCCTTAACCTTTCTTCGTAGGGCATTCCCCTTAGCTCTGTTACTAGTCTTGTTGCAAACCTTTGCACTTTCTCTAATTTCTTGACGTGCTTGACCAGGTGTGGGTTCCAAACTGGTGCTGCATACTCCAATATGGGCCTGACGTACACGGTGTACAGTCTTGAACGATTCCTTACTGAGGTATCGGAACGCTATACAGCAAACCTAAGAATATTCTTAGGTTTGCCAGGCGCCCATATGCTGCAGCAGTTATCTGGTTGATGTGCGCCTCCACCTTGTCGATTCCCCGCAGTATTTTGTATGTCGTTATCATGTCTCCTCTAACCCTTCTATCCTCCAGTGTTGTTAGTCCTATTTCCCTCAACCTTTCTTCATAGGACAGTCCCCTGAGTTGTGGAACTAGCCCTGTCGCAAACCTTTGCACTTTCTCTAGTTTCTTGACGTGCTTGACAAGATGTGGGTTCCAGACTGGTGCTGCATACTCTAGTATGGGCCTGACGTACACGGTGTACAGTGTCTTGAACGATTCCTTGTTAAGGTAACGGAACGCTAATCTTAGGTTTGCCAGTCGCCCATATGCTGCCGCAGTTATCTGGTTGATGTGTGCCTCCGGAGACGTGCTTGGCGTTATACTCACCCCAAGGTCTTTCTCCTTTGACGAGGTTTGTAGCCTTTATCCACCTAGCCTGTACTCTGTCAGCGGTCTTCTTTGCCCTTCTCCGATCTTCATGACTTTGCATTTGGTAGGATTAAATTCTAGAAGCCAGTTGCTAGACCAGATGTCAAGCTTGTCCAAGTCTGTTTGAAGTCCTGCTTGGTCCTCTTCTGATGTGATTCTCCTCATTAGTTTCACATCATCTGCGAACAGAGACACTTCTGAGTCTATCCCGTCCGTCATGTCATTTACATATACCAAGAATAGCACTGGTCCTAGGACTGACCCCTGCGGTACACCACTCGTCACAGGCGCCCACTGTGATACCTCATCACACACCATGACCCGTTGTTGCCTCCCTGTGAGGTATTCCCTGATCCATTCCAGTGCCCTTCCTGTTATACACGCTTGGTCTTCCAACTTCTTTACTAATCTCATGTGAGGAACTGTGTCGAAGGCCTTCCTGCAGTGTGGTGTGTGTGTGTGTGTGTGTGTGTGTGTGTTTCTAAGGTTCTTTTGGTACAAATTTTTTATTTTTTACATTAACATAAATGAAAAAATATATATCTTTAAACGTATAAGAGAAAATTTTAGAAAGGGCTTAATTTTAAACGAGTTTTTGCAATTGACCAGTTTTACCTATTTGGCCCGACATATATATATATATATATATATATATATATATATATATATATATATATATATATATATATATAGTTACAGGAGCAGAGCTAAGTTGTGGTCTCCAGTTTTTTATTTGCATATGAATCTTCCCAGAATGTGACCCAGCCAAAGTACTTAGGTATTTACTACAAGGTGAACAAGGCCAGCAGGGCTACTATTATTACTGATGTGTTGATGATGTTGAGGTTGTTGTTTTACATAAGCATGGTAAAAGCGCTAAACACGTAGGGATCATCCAGCGCATATTGGGACTAAGGGACAATCGAGTTCGATCCAAGGTAATGGATGATAGGCCTACTTGCTTGGCTTCAGGGAATCAAGCAAATGTTCTTACAGCTGTGCGTCGTCTGTCCTGGCCATTGAGTGCATGAGAGAGAGAGAGAGAGAGAGAGAGAGAGAGAGAGAGAGAGAGAGAGAGAGAGAGAGAGAGAGAGAGGCACTCAAGATAACATTAATGTCAGAACAATGAGAGCTATACCCACACTGTTAAACCAAAATGAATTTCAGAGAAGTTTCGTTGGCTAATGGCATCAGTATTAGTTGTATCGTTTTATTATGCTCCCCCCCCATACCTCTCCTGTGGGGGCAATCTAGAAAATTACAGAATGGCATAATGAGTCCAGGGGCTGGACCCCCAATATCGCCAATCAGGTTATAATGGCCTTGAACTGTTTACAATATAAACACTTAGTATTAAACAGTTCGTCTTGGATTAGACAAGTTATAAGAGTTATGATTTATTTAAAACAGGCTAAACTAAGGCATTTTTCTAGAATTAATGATATGTCGTTGCAAATGATATATTTAAATATTTAACTTACTGCAGGTTGTAGGTAGTAGGTTGGTTACTTAATGGGGTCGAAAACATTTTGACAACACAGGGGTCATTAAGGCTGCATGTTACCTGTAATTTAATCCCTAAAACAGAAATTAAAATAAACTCTTAGTGGGAGACAGAGACAATATATCCTCGTGGGTGGTAGATGGTGAAAGCCGACAAATATTGATAGCTTTAACAAGTACTGGACAAAAGCCCATTGCGGGTGAAACGTTACTAAATAAAAGGCTTACTATGTTTATGTGTGCTTGCATAGCTTACTACCTGTAGATGTAATGGCCGCACACAACTCTCTGGGTGAGCTCAGCCCTAGTACGTCACTACCTGGCAGCCTAACATTAAATCTTCTTTGCTTAATAGGGGGAGGAGGGTCCACGGGTCTTTACAGCTCGGCTGGACTGCTGGTGGTAAATTATCGAGTCAAAATCTCGAGAGATAATTATTTCTCCATCCCCTTCCTACCCTCTCAGAGTAATGACTTACCACGGAGGTGCCTTGATGTCGGTGAAGGGCTCTTGGTCCAAGCAAATGGAGCTAACCTATCCTTCCTTGGATCGAATTTGCCTCCCATTTGCCAGGCGTTGTATGATTCTCAAGAGTTAAACTCTTCCCCTATGAATGTAATAATAATAATAATAATAATAATAATAATAATAATAATAATTAATAAGCAAAGAGAATAAAAGAGATAAAGGATATTTCATTAGTCATATTTCTGATGTAGATTTCAGTCATTAGACGACCCATTCAGTAAAGCTTCTGGATACTCGACTGAGGCCTTCCACTGGCTAACCGGTCCACCCCTAACCTGTCGCAGGTTTCAAGGCCTCATCGGCCCTCGGAGACTAACCCACATTTATCAAGTACGAAGGAAGTTGTACCAGTATACATTACAGTCTACGTTTTTTTACTGTCAGTCGTTTTATCTGCAATGTAAATACGTTATTCCCACGGGAATTAACATACTTGAGTTTGAGTGTCCTCCTTCGTTACTCCTGTTTCTTCCTATGTATTATTATACATTCGTGGAGGATTCCTAAATCCAGGGATTCTCAACGTTTCCTCCACCATTAACCCCCTCGGCTTGATGTATTTCTCCATTTACCCCCTTAATTCCATACAAAATATTTATCGCCTTCATAATGGGACACAAAAACAAAGTCAGAAAAAATAAATTATTCAGATTTTGCACAAAAATAGCACACAAATATTTACCCTTGTCATGTAATTGTTTACCCCAAAGGGGTAAATTTACCCCTGGTTGAGAATCACTGCCGTAGAGGCCTATTCAACGCCTAGGGATTATGAAGCAATTAGATTGGATCCAAGGCGAGGATGGAGAGATAAAGTTCCTTTAATAAAGAGACCTTCACCCGCATCAGGCCACCTTCCCGGAAGGGTACACTGTACATAATTTTTGTTTCTTAGACAAGTCTTCAGCGGCTAACACAAACAAGAGACAAACACAAGGCAATCAAGAGAAAAATTCGAGAACTTTCGTTGAATGTTTACCTCTGATTTAGCGCAAAAGTTTTAAAAGTAAATTCGTTTGAGATGCTTCGTATGTTTCTTGACGTTGTCTGTATACCTCACTGTATATACGGTAGGTATTGTACCTCACTATATACGGTAGGTGTTGTACCTCACTATATACGGTAGGTATTGTACCTCACTGTATATACGGTAGGTGTTGTACCTCACTGTATATACGGTAGGTGTTGTACCTCACTGTATATACGGTAGGTGTTGTACCTCACTGTATATACGGTAGGTGTTGTACCTCACTGTATATACGGTAGATGTTGTACCTCGCTGTATATACGGTAGGTATTGTACCTCACTGCATATACGGTAGGTGTTGTACCTCACTGTATATACGGTAGGTATTGTACCTCACTGTATATACGGTAGATGTTGTACCTCGCTGTATATACGGTAGATGTTGTACCTCACTGTATATACGGTAGGTGTTGTACCTCACTGTATATACGGTAGTGTTGTACCTAACTGTATATACGGTAGGTGTTGTACCTCACTGTATATACGTAGGTTTGTACCTCACTGTATATACGGTAGGTGTTGTCCTCACTGTATATACGGTAGGTGTTGTACCTCACTGTATATACGGTAGGTGTTGTACCTCACTGTATATACGGTAGGTGTTGTACCTCACTGTATATACGGTAGGTGTTGTACCTCACTGTATATACGGTAGGTGTTGTACCTCACTGTATATACGGTAGGTGTTGTACCTCACTGTATATACGGTAGGTGTTGTACCTCACTGTATATACGGTAGGTGTTGTATCTTACTCACTGTATATACGGTAGGTGTTGTACCTCACTGTATATACGGTAGGTGTTGTACCTCACTGTATATACGGTAGGTGTTGTACCTCACTGTATATACGGTAGTGTTGTACCTCACTGTATATACGGTAGGTGTTGTACCTCACTGTATATACGGTAGGTGTTGTACCTCACTGTATATACGGTAGGTGTTGTACCTCACTGTATATACGGTAGGTGTTGACCTCACTGTATATACGGTAGGTGTTGTACCTCACTGTATATACGGTAGGTGTTGTACCTCACTGTATATACGGTAGGTGTTGTACCTCACTGTATATACGGTAGGTGTCTGTTAACTGCACTGTATATACGGTAGGTGTTGTACCTCACTGTATATACGGTAGGTGTTGTACCTCACTGTATATACGGTAGGTGTTGTACCTCACTGTATATACGGTAGGTGTTGTACCTCACTGTATATACGGTAGGTGTTGTACCTCACTGTATATACGGTAGGTGTTGTACCTCACTGTATATACGGTAGGTGTTGTACCTCACTGTATATACGGTAGGTGTTGTACCTCACTGTATATACGGTAGGTGTTGTACCTCACTGTATATACGGTAGGTGTTGTACCTCACTGTATATACGGTAGGTGTTGTACCTCGCTGTATATACGGTAGGTGTTGACCTCACTGTATATACGGTAGGTGTTGTACCTCACTGTATATACGGTAGTGTTGTACCTCACTGTATATACGGTAGGTGTTGTACCTCACTGTATATACGGGGAATAGGATGTTGTACCTCACTGTATATACGGTAGGTGTTGTACCTCACTGTATATACGGTAGGTGTTGTACCTCACTGTATATACGGTAGGTGTGTACCTCACTGTATATACGGTAGTGTTGTACCTCACTGTATATACGGTAGTGTTGTACCTCCTGTATATACGGTAGGTGTTTACCTCACTGTATATACGGTAGGTGTTGTACCTCCTGTATATACGGTAGGTGTTGTACCTCACTGTATATACGGTAGGTGTTGTACCTCCTGTATATACGGTAGGTTGTACTCTGTTATACGTAGTTGACCTCTGTATATACGGTAGTGTTGTACCTCACTGTATATACGGTAGGTGTTGTACCTCACTGTATATACGGTAGGTGTTGTACCTCGCTGTATATACGGTAGGTGTTGTACCTCACTGTATATACGGTAGGTGTTGTACTCACTGTATATACGGTAGGTGTTGTACCTCACTGTATATACGGTAGTGTTGTCCTCCTGTATATACGGTAGGTTACCTCACTGTATATACGGTAGGTGTTGTACCTTACGTATATACTTGGTAGGTGTTGTACCTCACTGTATATACGGTAGATGTTGTACCTCACTGTATATCGGTAGGTGTTGTACCTCACTGTATATACGGTAGGTGTTGTACCTCACTGTATATACGGTAGTGTTGTACCTCACTGTATATACGGAGGTTGCCTCACTGTATATACGGTAGTGTTACCTCACTGTATATACGGTAGGTGTTGTACCTCACTGTATATACGGTAGGTGTTGTACCTCACTGTATATACGGTAGGTGTTGTACCTCACTGTATATACGGTAGGTGTTGTACCTCACTGTATATACGGTAGGTGTTGTACCTCACTGTATATACGGTAGGTTTGTACCTCACTGTATATACGGTAGGTGTTGTACCTCACTGTATATACGGTAGGTGTTGACCTCACTGTATATACGGTAGGTGTTGTACCTCACTGTATATACGGTAGGTGTTGTACCTCACTGTATATACGGTAGGTGTTGTACCTCACTGTATATACGGTAGGTGTTGTACCTCACTGTATATACGGTAGGTGTTGTACCTCACTGTATATACGGTAGGTAATTGTACCTCACTGTATATACGGTAGGTGTTGTACCTCACTGTATATACGGTAGATGTTGTACCTCGCTGTATATACGGTAGATATTGTACCTCACTGTATATACGGTAGGCTTTGTACCTCACTGTATATACGGTAGGTATTGTACCTCACTGTATATACGGTAGGTGTTGTACCTCGCTGTATATACGGTAGGTGTTGTACCTTACTGTATATACGGTAGGTGTTGTACCTCACTATATACGGTAGGTGTTGTACCTCACTGTATATACGGTAGGTATTGTACCTCACTGTATATACGGTAGGTATTGTACCTCACTGTATATACGGTAGGTATTGTACCTAGCTGTATATACGGTAGGTATTGTACCTCACTGTATATACGGTAGGTATTGTACCTCACTGTATATATACGGTAGGTGTTGTACCTCACTATATACGGTAGGTGTTGTACCTAGCTGTATATACGGTAGGTATTGTACCTCACTGTATATACGGTAGGTATTGTACCTCACTGTATATACGGTAGGTATTGTACCTCACTGTATATATACGGTAGGTGTTGTACCTATCTGTATATACGGTATGTATTGTACCTCGCTGTATATACGGTAATTGTTGTACCTCTCTGTATATACGGTAATTGATGTACCTTGCTGTATATACAGTAGCTGTTGTACCTCGCTGTCTGTATATATGGTAGATATGTTGAAAATGGTATAGAATACATGGTAGGTGTTATAATATATCATTCTCTCTTTATCTGACGTGTTATGCCTCGCTGTCTGTACAACTGACAGGTGTTATACCTCGCGAATGTTGGTAAGCAGACGTTCTTTGGCGCTGTCTGCGTAACTAACAGGTGTTGAAAGTCGCCACACTCAGAATATAAACGGTGATAAAATATTACAACCATCAGACAGACAGGAATAGAGGAGGCATCAATGACAGAACATTGTCACAGGAAGACCATATTAATGAGACTCAGAAACTCCTACGCGAAACTAACCAAACTTTAAAACGGCCTTTACATATACAGAAAGAGAAATATTGAAAAAGAGTTGCGGTCAACATGTACGAAAATTAGAATAGACACCTGAAAAATATGGAAAATTAGAAAAAAAATAAAAAGACGTGGTAAAAATGGCTCACAGAATAAAACAAGGTTATGGGCGAAGGCTGAATATATAAGACGTACGCACTGGATCATAAGAGAAAAAAATAAGACATGATAAACACACACAAGACTAGAAAAAAATATGTAAGGAAAATTTACTCACCCCCATATACAGGTACTACAAAGACGCCATTGCTCCAAACTAGTAGAAAAAAGATGTTGAAAAACACCAGAAAGTTTTAGAATAGTATATAAACGGACTGGGTGATACGAAGATGTAGCAAGTGCTACATCTATTGTAGGTGACACGCGGTGCAACCTAACACATAATTACTACATGGAAAATCCTCAAAGGAATTGATAAGGCAAATAGGGACAGGCTGAATTAAAAGGCCCAGGATCAAAGGGACAACAGGTGGAAGCTGGAAAAAAACCCAGATAAGCCATAGGGATGTAAGGAAGTATTTCTTTAGTTTCACTGTGGTTGAAAAGTGGAATGATTTGGATGAAGCGGAGTGGAGGCAAATTCAATATACAGTAGCAAGAGGAGGTATGATAAGAACCAAGATACCGGAAATTATTGCTGCCGATCAATGTAGTCTAGAAGGTTGGGTCAGGAGTCTCGACCCCCGTGCTAACAGAACTCGGTAAATATAATGTGGTAAGCAGACATAAGCTCGCTCGCACTCGCACACACACACACACACAGAAGAGGAGGGGCCAGGAGCTGTGAATCGACCTCTGCAACCACAAATTAATATTTTTATTTATTACAAGTACATGTACAAGGTATACAGGCCTAGCTGACATCAATTATATACTACTATATAGAAAGCCGCTTGTTATGCAGAGCATTTCGGGCAAATTAGGTCAGTTTTGTCCCAGGATGCGACCCACACCAGTCCACTAACACCCAGGTACCCATTTTACTGATGGGTGTAAGGAAACACGTCCAATGTTTCCCTCACCGTGTGAAGCTCGAGCCGTTGCCACCAGGCCACGGGCCACGGGCCACGGGCCACGGGGAACACATTGTGAGCACGCACACATTGTCAGGAAGTGGAACACTCTGGAACAGCTTTAAGGAGACCTACGACAAGTCTCTGAGAGTGGACCTAGTAGCGACCAGCGAAGAGGAAGGGCCAGGAGCTTCAAGTCGACCCCTGCAACCACAAATAGGTGAGTACATAAGCGCGTAATCTCAATCAAAGACGTCAAGTGTCTATCGACAAATGCCTTTGACTGTAAGGTCAGCCTCACTCTGAGCTACAAGAAATTTGATAAGCAAGAGTTTTCTGCCCATGACAAGGAAAACCACAATGAAGAAGTAGAAGGATTTTGCTCGCATTATTAATCCGAGTAAAATCCAATCGATGTAGCCTATTTCCATTTGGACCGTGTGCACTTTGCCAGAATGCGACCCACAACGTGCAACGAAAACCACGTATCTGTTTACCGTTAAGCGAACAGGTGCAATGGGTTTTAGGAGACTTGACCATATTGTCTCAGCCCCACCTAGGACAGAACCCGGTTCCTTCAATTGTGAGCCAAACGCACTGCTACTGATCCTACAAGGAACATCCCTAGCAGCCTTCCTTACTAAGTGTCATCGTCTGCCTCCAACAACAAAGAGGCGACAAGGAGGAACGACCAGTCAAAACGTGGAATATTGAAATAATTTTATTCTCGTTAAAAGCGTACAAGTGATACAGATTTTGCGAAGAAGCAAGATTATGTACAGCATTTCGGGCCCGTTATCACTTTAAAGTTTTACTCGCCACCTTCTTGCCTTGCCAACCAGCACCTGGCTAGTCACAAATTCTTGTGCCTCATAAACTTACTCTTGCCAAACACAAATCTTACCGGCAAGGATATAATAATTATGTGGAAATAGTCTCGCTCGCTTTTGATCCAAGCAAGCAATATACGTTTTCTATGCGAAGGAGGCAATTGCTATACTGAAGCCTACAATCCCAATATTATATTACCGTTATACCATCTATGTAATATTCCTAAATACATGTTTTGATTCAGTTTTGCTCCTAATATTTTTGCTATACTCTACGGGCTGCTCTGGGCTGCTTCTGGGCTCTTAAATCGAAGACGTTATCTCCACTGACTGACCAGCTCTCTTTGTAAAGGAGAGTAAAAAAATAACATTTCAAAATTAAAACTCAATATTATTTGAAATTCACTTTAGTTATCTTATGATGAATAGAATACATCACTAGAGCGACTGTACTTTTTCCTGTATTATGATAAAATTGCATATGAAGTTATGTGATATATTATATATATATATATATATATATATATATATATATATATATATATATATATATATATATATATATATATACAAAAATCGTGAACGAGTGACAAAAGATGCAAAACAACCACATATATCTGCAATAACCTCGGTGATATGGTGATATAAAGACGCATTAATTAACTCTTCAACCACAACCCTTGAAAAACATAGTCAAACATGTTAATATTTAAAACTATGATGCGTCTTTCCTCTACACTTTTAGTTTACCAAAAACACATGAGAATGGATGCTCCCTACGTCTGATTATAAGTAGTCAATTATGATCTATAAATTATCAAAATGGTTGGTTAAACACCTGTTTCCTGCGGTTGGCCGCATTTCTAATACCCATATAATTTACAGTCAGAACTTCACTGAAAGACTGAACAGTTTAAACTTGCCAAATAAGAAACCTGTTAGTTTTAACATCGGTGAGCTCTTTGCTAAGTTTTCCATTGATTAAACTATAAAGTTTCTTAAAATTGTTTTGCCGTACTTAATTTACATTTACAAATACCATAAAACAGTCATCGAATAAGCGAGGCTGACAGTCACTGACAACGTTTTTCAGTTAAAATTTTACAGACAGATCTAAGGTATTTGAGGAGGTCGATCCTGGTAATGAATATGATATTGTGTATATGGATATGGACTTCAGTAAGGCTATCGATAGAGTCCCACATCAAAGGATATTGAGGAAACTTAAGGCACACGGAATAGGAGAATTTTTTTCTGGGTAGAGGCATGGTTGACAAAGAGACAGCAGAGAGTTTGCATAAATGGGGAGAAATCAGAGTGGGAGCACGTCACAAGTGGTGTTCCACAGGGGTCAGTGTTGGGCCCCTTGTTCACAATTTACATAAAAGACATAGATGAGGGAATAAATAGCAACATAAGCAATTTCCTGATGACACCAAAATAGGCAGTCCAATTCATTCTAATGAGGATATTAGAGCACTCCAGGATGATTTGAATAGACTGATGTAGTGGTCGGAGAAGTGGCAGATGCAGTTTAATATAGACAAATGCAAAGTTCTAAATGTTGGACAGAAAAATAACCATGCCACATATGAACAAAATAATGTAAATATTAATATTACTGATTGCGAAAAGGATTTAGGAGTTCTGGTTAGCAGTAATCTGAAACCAAGACAACAGTGCATAAGTGTACGCAATAAAGCGAACAGAATCCTTGGCTTCATATCAATAAGTATAAATAATAGAAGTCCTCAGGTTGTTCTTCAACACTATATATCTTTGGTTAGGCCTCATTTAGATTTCACTGCACAATTCTGGTCACCGTATTACAGAATGGATATAAATGCACTGGAAAACGTACAGAGGAGGATGACAAAGTTGATCCCATATATCAGAAATCTTCCCTATGAGGATAGACTGAGGGCCATAAATCTGCACTCTAGAAAGGCGTAGAATTAGGGGGATAGGATATGACTGTGGTGTATAAATGGAAAACAGGAATGAAGGGGATGTAAACAGCGTGCTAAAAAAATATCTAGCCAAAACAGGACTCGCAGCAATGGTTTAAAGATGGAAAATTTCAGATTCAGGAAGGTTATAGAAAAGCACTGGTTTGGTAATAGAGTTGTGGCTGAGTGGAACAAACTCCCGAGTACCGTCATAGAAGCTAAGACGTGTAGTTTTTAAAAATAGGTTAGATAAATACATGAGTGGGTGGGTGTGGGTTGTGCTAGTAGGTCTGATGCCGTGCTCCTTCCTTAAGTGGATGTGACCTGGACCTGACTAGGTAGGGTCAGTGGCATAAGTTGGTAAGCGACATGGACGTGCCTCGCATGGGCCAGTAGGCCTGCTGCAGTGTTCCTTCTTTCTTATGTTCTAAGCCCAATCTTGGCCAATTTATTTATGGGATTCTCAGACTAAATTACTACCACAGATATTACACCCGAGCCAAATTTGGTTAAGGTATGTAGATGAGACTTTTTCAGTGTGGCAAGAAGGGCGACAGTCTGACATTTTCATGGATAAGTTAAAAGATTTACAATTTCCAGGAAATATAAGTGGTAAAACTGAATTTCCCTTTCTTGATGTTCTGATGAACAGGGTAGATGGAAATGTAAGACATCAGTATGTCTCCGCGTGCGTAATATATATATATATATATATATATATATATACTATATAGTATATGGGATACGGCGGCCGGTGCGTTGAAAAAAAGAATATATATGAGAGAGGAGGGGGAAGGGGAGAGAGGGAGGGGAAGGGGCGAAGGGAGGGGGACCGTGAGCCAACACAGTATTACAATTATTGATTAACATTACTGTATCATTACCAGCGTCCCGGCTGGAAGCTTGCCAAAGGAAATATGCCAGGGAGTCATACCTTGTGATAACCCAGGGTGATATATAAAAATACTCTTTATAGCCTGTACACTTACAACAGCACTTCCGCCTCTAGTTAATACTTAATTTTATCATACATTACATCGTAAAGGTTTAGCGCTTCTTTCTTATTATAATAATAATAATAATTACATCGTAAAATGTGGTACGTTGCGTGCGATGATATATAGGATCACACACATTACGCGATCCATGTACCTCGTCAATTGCATTCATAATAAAAATTTGAGAGCTGAAGTGCCTGGTCAAGCCTAAAGAGGTTCATGGCCAGCTTCCTTGCTCAAGGCAAGAACACCTGGTCGTGTTCTCACACCAAGCTAGACACATGCACGTGCAAAAAAAAAAAAAAAAAGTTGCCTAACGAGCTTTAATAAGACGCAGAGCAAAACGTAGTCCTAATAAAAGCTTGTCCTGCAACACGTGTCCTTAACTACTCTCTGCAACACATTATTAAAAAACACGTGCAACACACATCAGGAATCAGGTCTCGACCTTCGCAAACACAAATCGAGGAGTACATATTCTAATGATCATTTCATAATCAAAAGAAAATCTCTAAAAGTATTGGAATTCACAATTCCCGAACTCCATCGAATCGAGGACTCACAGGTAAGGACCCACGAGGGGCGAGGGGGAAGTGGGGACAGATGAAGAATAGCGGGGAAGAGGAAGGTCTTGAGTCGAAGATAAAGAGTCGGGACTAAACCCATCCGCTATGCAATGTGAAGCAGAGGGACGACGACTTAAAAGGCACTCAAAAAACAGAACAGAGGCTGCTGGCTGGCTGCATCTCACTTGGCGGGCGAAAACTTAATCTTGATGGTGACTGGTTGTTGACGGACCGCTGGAAGGCGATGTTGGAGGCTGGGAAGGATTGCTGCAGTGCGGTGATTGGTCGATTGGTCAATGGAGATGTTGGTGAAGATGTAGAGTTTTACGAGGTGGTAAGACTTCGTATGTCGTCGGTAAGGATTCCATTGGTTAGTTTCGTAAATGAAGAATGCGGCAAGATGTTGATTAAAATCCTAGAAAGCTTATGTGCTCTATTTTCACTTGCTTCTTCAAGTGTTTAGGTGTCCAATTGTAGCTTTTGTCAAAGGTGAACTTGTTCTTCCCGGTTCGAACACGATTGTAAACTTCAGGTATAGGCAGATCATTCTCTTCCTGATCTGGAGTAAAGAAGGAGACGTCGTCAGTGAATACAACATGATTTGGTGACTTAGTGGCTTCGGAGGCAGTAGATAAAGAAGTTGAAGTAGTTTTTGCTCTTTTGGCAGGTGGTGGAGGCGCAGCAGGAGAGAGCTCTAATTGGCCCACAGGAGTGGAGGAGTCAGAGGCCGAGGGCGATGCTGATTGGTGGGTCGCTGCAAGAGGAGACGGCTCCTTATTGGTGGAAGTAGTAGTGTCAGCAGTAGGAGTGTGCTGTGGAGGTGGTACCTCAATCCTGGTTGTTGTGACATTGATGAGGTTTTTGGTGAATCTTATTATGTCAGAAGAAGGTGGAGAGTCTGGGAAATTAAACTTGGACATATTGTTCAGCTCGAAAAGCTCATTTATAGTGGTGTTCAATGCGCCAGGTGACACCATATTGGCAAAATGAGAGTACAACATGCAGTAATGTATCTTCGTTGATTCACATTCCATAGGAGAGACGGTGTTGGTGGTGGTGGGTAGAGTGGCTTGTAGGATTTTTGTGGTATCTGCCTGAAGCTTGGCGATGATTGCATAGGTAGGGGACTTATGTGACTTCTTTTGCCCAGCTTCCATGGTCTTCTTGAGAATGTCTTTGCGAGTGGGACATTTTGCAGCCAGAGTGTGATGATCGTTGCTTTTGCAGTTCAGGCAAGTTGGTGTCGGTGGAGCAGAGGCGGTGCAAGACCTAAAATCATGGCCTTCACTACTACATGTTGTGCAAAATTTCTTTTCCTTCACAGGACAGTCTCTGGTGTTGTGCACATACGAATAACAAGTCCAGCAATGAGTAATGTAGTGGTATCTCTCATCTTCGATGTAGGTGGGGCTGATGAAGTAATAATAAACAGCAAGACCATCAGCCAAAGCAGTGGTAGTCATATTCACATCGGTGAACGTGATTTTAAGCATGGATGAAGCTGTAGGTATTTTCATGATGCTCTCCACTGTAGCCCATGAGTTTTGATCCTCAATGGAAGCCTTGAGTTCATCGATAGGTTGAGTTGTAAGAAGCTTATCAAGTTTCTTAAGGAAGACTGACCTCCTTGCCCTGAGAGCTGGAGAAGACATGACAGTAAATCCCCGAGCAGTGAGAGTGGTGGTGGCGATTAAGGTATAAAGAAAAGTTGCAGGTTTAAATACCTACTGACTGCAAGTGGGACAATTAGGCTGCAATTCACTTGTACACTAACATGAAAAAAAATCAATAAAACAGGGATTAAATAATCACTGCATATATACTGATACATCTCTACATGAATATACATACGAAATATAGACAAGTCCGTTTATAATACACTTTGGAGCTCAAGAGTAATTGTAGTGCTCATACGTGTTACGGTTGAATCAGTTTATTTAGCAGTGACGACTGATTATAGTAGGATACTCATGGGAAAGAGATAAACCCGTAAAGGTCATACAACTTCTAGAAAATGGGAAGTAATCAAGTTTCATCCAAGAGAAAAGTGGTTTTAATTTCTTGGATCAAGAACACCATTAGCAGCAGGGAATCTTCCCTTAAAGGGGATGTACACAACCCAAAAAACACAAGAACGAAGGACCACCACAACATACCTACTGTACCATGATAGGCAGGGCCAACTCACACCCATAAATGTACCCATCTAATATATTTAAAAAAAAAAAACAAAGCTCTGGCCTCACTGACGCTGTCTGGGAGTTTGTTTCACCCATCTGTAACTCTATTGCCAAACCAGTATTTCCTATACTATTTTTTTAAATCTAAATTTTTCCAATGTGAATCCACTGCTGTGAGTCCTGTCTTGGTTACATATTTTCAGCATGCTACTTTAATCCCCTTTATTTATGCCTGTTTTCGATTTGTTAATTCTCTAAGTTTGCCGGCTGCGTGAATTCAAACGATCATCTATATATGAAGTGGGAAGAAAAACCTTCAACACAACTCAACATAATCTGTAAATGCTATAAAAATAATAATAAAAATAATGAAAACATTTCTGGCCCTTAAACAGATGTTTCAGAATACGAGGCTAGCCAGGAGAGTTCAAATTTTTAATTCAAGTTCGATAATGATCACATTTGCAGGGCAGTAACTTTTTCAAGTTTATCATTTTTTTTACGTGATTCAATGGAAACCCCCTTTTTTATACTGCTTTGAGAAATAGTGGTAGTTTAGCAACCGCATGAGATACTGTCTTCCGCAAAACCTGCAATAGAACGTTGTGCTGCCTCACTGTTCCTTACACAGCCAATGTATATACAAAAATTCTGGTAATCTAGGCGCATATTACATCTTAAGCGGCGTGATCATTATCAGATGGGGTGATAGTGTGTGTTTTTACATTCTAACATTTACAGGCACTTATTAAACACTCGGTTTAGCATAATAAGACTGCTGTTCGATGTTCCAGAGAGAATGTCTTGTTTGGCTCTATGGCTTATGTCAAATGTTTGACTAAGACGTATGTCACATTTACCACCTTAATACGACGTAACAATAATTCCAGTAGTATTAAAGATAATGACGTAATACGCATAGTACAACTGCTGGGTGAATGCACCACGTCCCTAAACAATTCTTGTACCAGATTTAATATATGACGTTCAGGTTAACAAGCTATCGCCAAGGTTCAAGGCTGGAGTATGCTAACACGCAATGTCACGTAGATAATTATACACCTAACATATACCTCGTATACCTATTTATATAATATATATATATATATATATATATATATATATATATATATATATATATATATATATATATATATATATATATATATATATATATATATAATATATATATATATATATATATATAATATATATATATATATATATATATAATATATATATATATATATATATATACATATATATATATATATATATATATATATATATATATATATATATATATATTATATACATATATATATATATATATATATATATATATATATATTATATATATATATATATATATATATATTGTTTTAAGACAGTGGCTGTCTCGAACAAAGAAAAATTGAAAGTTTGTATATATATATATATATATATATATATATATATATATATATATATTAAATATATATATATATATTGATATATGTGTATATATATTGATATGTATATATATATATTTATATATATATATTATATTATATATTATATATATATATATATATATATATATATATATATATATTGATATTATATATATATATATATACATATCAATTATATATATATATATATATATATATATATATATATATATATTATTAACACATCGGCCGTCTCCCACCAAGGCAGGGTGGCCCGAAAAGAAAAACTTCCATTATTCACTCCATCACTGTCTTGCCAGAGGCGTGCTTACACTACAGTTATAAAACTGCAACATTAACACCCCTCCTTCAGAGTGCAGACACTGTATGTACTTCCCATCTCCAGGACTCAAGTCCGGCCTGCCAGTTTCCCTGAATCCCTTCATAAATGTTACCATGCTCACACTCCAACAGCACGTCAAGTTCTAAAAGCCATTTGTCTCCATTCTCTCTTATCTAACACGCTTACGCATGCTTGCTGGAAGTTCAAGCCCCGCGCACACAAAACCTCCTTTACCCCCTCCCTCCAACCTTTCCTAGGCCGACCCCTACCCCGCCTTCCCTCCACTACAGATTTATACACACTCTAGAAGTCATTCTATTTTGTTCTGTCCTCTCTACATGTCCGAACCACCTCAACAACCTCTCCTCAGCCCTCTTGATAATAATTTTGGTAATCCCGCACCGCCTCCCCATTTCCAAACTACGAATTCTCTGCATTATATTCACACCACACATTGCCCTCAGACACGACATCCCCACTGCCTCCAGCCTTCTCCTTGTTGCAACATTCACCACCCATGTTTCACACTCATATAAGAGCATTGGTATAACTATATTCTCATACATTCCTCTCTTTACTTCCATGGACAAAGTTCTTTGTCTCCACAGACTCCTCAGTGCACCACTCACCTTTTTCCCCTCTTCAATTCTACGATTCACCTCATCTTTCATAGACACATCTGCTGACACGTCCACTCAGAAATATCTGAATACATTCACTTCGTCCATACTCTCATCCTCCAATCTATCGTCACTTATTTTTTTTTTTTGTTATCCTCATCACCTCTTTACTATATTCACTTTTAATTTTCTTTTACATACCCTACCAAACTCATCCACCAACTTCTGCAAGTTCTCTTCAGAATCTCCCAAAAGCACAGTCATCAGCAAAGAGCAACTCTGACAACTTCCACTTTGTGTTAGATTCTTTATCTTTTAACCCCACACCTCTTGCCAACACCCAATCATTCATTTCTCTTACAAACCCATCTATAAATATATTGAACAACCATGGTGACATCACACATCCTTGTAAAGCCTACTTTTACTGGGAAATAATCTCCCTCTCCCCTACATACTCTAACCTGAGCCTCACTATCCTCGTAAAAACTCTTCACTGCTTTCAGTAACCTACCTCCTATTCCACACATTTGCAACATCTGCCACAATGCTTCCCTATCCACCCTGTCATACGCCTTTTCCAAATCCATAAATGCCACAAAAACCTATTTACCCTTATCTAAATATGTTTCACTGTAAACACTTGGTCTACACACCCCCTACCTTTCCTAAAGCCTTCTTGTTCATCTGCTATCCTACTCTCCGTCTTACTCTTAATTCTTTCAATAATAACTATACCATACACTTTACTAAGTATACTCAACAGACTTATTCCCCTATAATCTTTGCACTCTCTTTTGTCCCCTTTGCCTTTATAGAAAGGAACTATGCATGCTCTCTGACAATCCCTAGGTACCTTACCCTACTCCATACATTTATTAAATAAAATAACCAACCTCTCCAAAACTATATCCCCACCTGCTTTTAACATTTCAATCTTTATCCCATTAATCCCTGCTGCCTTACCCCCTTTCATTCTGCCCACTGCTTCACGAACTTTCCCCACACTCACAACTGGCTCTTCCTCACTCCTACAAGATGTTATTCCTCTTTGCCCTATATACGAAATCACAGCTTCCGTATCTTCATCAACATTTAACAATTCCTCAAAATATTCCCTCCATCTTCCCGATACCTCTAACTCTTCATTTAATAACTCTCCTCTCCTATTTTTAACTATCAAATCCATTCGTTCCCTAGGCTGCCTGAAAGCTGGCTGCCTTGGATCAATATCTAGCGTGAGCTGGACGCCAAGGTATTGGTCCAGTGTGGTACGGTCGGTAAAGCACTGCGAACCATGTTGCAAGGTTCGTAGGTTCGAGTCTCCTTCGGCCAGAGATCAGTGTTTATATATGTATATATATATATATATATATATATATATATATATATATATATATATATATATATATATATATATATATATCCTCTGGATTTTCTATTTTCTTACTAATTCTTGTCTTCGTTTATTTCCTCTTATCTCCATAGGGAAGTGGAACAGAATTCTTCCTTCTTGTGGAGTTTTTTTATTTTCCTAAATTCAGCATATGTCAATATGAATATAATAATTGCGTATTAAAATGTGATGCTGATTTGACCATTCAAGAAATTTTGTGTAAAGGAGGGTGTGTATCAGCCGCGGAGTGATACAGGGAAAGAGGACGCCATAATGGATGAATGTGTGAGCACTGGTTGTGGTGAAATCGTCTAGTAATCCGGTGTCATCGAGGCCATAATCGAATGGATCGACCTCAAACTATAATTAATAAGTACTGGAATGTCCCCTGCTGAAGAAAAGGGACAGAGAATTTGCGGGGCCTCCAGAATTAGGTGATAGTGGAAATAATGAGGCGTTGCCATGCAACACATCCAGCATGTACGCCATTAGTCCTTTCATTTAGATTTCTGGCTGGTGATAGGATTCTATTTGTTAGGTAGACATTGTGGTGTGATTCAACTCTACACCTATTGCTAGACATAACGAGGGCAAGTTCCTGGGCCTTCACCTTGACAGCAGCCTGAAATTCAGCACCCATATCCAACACATAACAAAGAAAGTGTCCAAAACTGTGGGGATCCTCTCTAAGATACGGTATTATGTACCACAATCAGCCCTACTCACACTATACTACTCACTCATCTATCCCTACCTCACATATGCCATTTGTGCATGGGGATCAACAGCAATTACCCACCTAAAGCCAATAATAACCCAACAAAAAGCCGCAGTAAGAATTATCACACAATCCAACGCTAGGCAGCACACCCCCCCACTCTTCAAAGACCTAAACCTACTCACTGTCCAGAACATCCATACTTACTACTCTGCTACCTACATTTATAGAACCATTAATTCCAACTTTAACCCTGAGCTAAAACACTTTCTTGACAGTTGTGACAGGACCCATAGACATAATACCAGACATAAACATCTCTTTGACATTCCCGTGTCCGACTAAATCTATACAAAAATTCAATGCGCATAAAAGGGCCTAAAATCTGGAACTCCCTGCCTGAAAACTCTAGAACTGCAGACACAACCTCCATTTTCAAAAGCACCGTTAAAAAACATCTTATCTCACTTACGCACCCAACCGGTAGTTAACCATACGAAAACTACTTTATCTTGCACATATCCACAGCAAAATACACTTATTGATATCTGTGATTCTCCTTAATTTGCACATTACTAACCACAGCAAAATACACTTATTGATATCTGTGATTCCCTTAATTTGCACAGTTCCAACCAAAATTCTAATACAACTATTGCTCCATAATACTTAAGCTAGTCATAAGTTTGCCTAAGATACTCCAATATAGAATCTATATTATGCCAATATATCACCTTTATCATTAATATATAAACTAATTGCTAACTTTTTATACTAATTGTTAAATTCTCAATGTTTAAATTCCAGTACCTAAATTTTGTAAACCTAACCTTACAAACTGTATATCCATTGTATAGCTATTGAGTAAGACCTATCATAAGACTGCCTGAAAAGCCTAGGCATACCTAGGCATATTATTGGCCATCTTGTAATATCAACTTTAATGTATAACTATAAGTACCCCCCACCTTGTATTACATGAAATAAAGGATTTGAATTTGAATTTGAATTTGAATTAGAAAATTCTTACCCTGTCTGTGTGTATTAGTGTTCCCATTAATCCTTATTCGAGATCGGGTCCTTTAATTTTCATAATTTACCATTACTGGTATTAATGTTTAATATTGTAATTATTACTTTAATGTCAGGTCAAGCCTTTTTGTGAGAGTGCTGAAGTGGGCATCGAAGGAGTGACAGTCCTGTGACTAAGTCCCACTTTCCTCACGCAAATTATTTGCACGTAATAATTCAGGTAATATCCTGTAAACCTCATGCAGGTAATTTCTCACACCGTAAGCCATGCGTATCGTAAGAGGCGACTAAAATGCCGGGAGCAAGAGGCAAGTAACCCCCTCTCCTGTATATATTACTAAAGTTGAAAAGATAAACTTTTTTTTTTTTTTTGGGGGGGGGAATCCACCCTGTTACGGTCTGATACGGCCAGTTTGTTGAAAGAATATATATACGTATATATATATATATATAATAATATATTATATATATATATATACGTATATATATTCTTTCAACAAACCGGCCGTATCAGACCGTAACAGGGTGGATTCCCCCAAAAAAAAAAAAAAAAAAGTTTATCTTTTCAACTTTAGTAATATATACAGGAGAGGGGTTACTTGCTCTTGCTCCCGGCATTTTAGTCGCTCTTACGATACGCATGGCTTACGGTGTGAGAAATTACCTGCATGAGGTTTACAGGATATTACCTGAATTATTACGTGCAAATAATTTGCGTGAGGAAAGTGGGACTTAGTCACAGGACTGTCACTCCTTCGATGCCCACTTCTTCACCATGGGGAAGTGGAACAGAATTCTTCCTCCGTAAGCCATGCGTGTCGTAAGAGGCGACTAAAATGCCGGGAGCAAGGGGCTAGTAACCCCTTCTCCTGTATATATTACTAAATGTAAAAGGGAAAACTTTCGTTTTTCATTTTGGGCCACCCCGCTTCGGTGGGAAACGGCCGACGTGTTGAAAGAAAGAAAAGATATATATATATATATATATATATATATATATATATATATATATATATATATATATATATATATATATATATATATATATTGGTTAAAATCATACTCGATTCACTTTCAGGACTAGACGCGATGGTGTGCCTCCTTACATCTCTTGCCCCTATTCATTTTTGCACTGAACCGGTACCTGGATGTTAACTTAATGTAGAGAGTCTCATCCTGACGCTGACAACGTACATAACACAGGACTACGCTTTAGAATTAAGTGAGTTGGATAAAAGCTCTTAGCCTGTACAATAAACAAGGTAATCAAACTACATACTTTGCACAGTCAGGCCCCTCCAGGGAGAGTTCCTTGATACTCGTGAGGAACTACTGACGGAAGAAATTGGACCTTACTATTATCCCTTGGATCGAACTTGATTGCTCAAGATTCCCACAGGTGTTGTATTACTGTACTTCTCTGGGATTTGTGCCTCTTCCCTAAATATAACAATAATTTTGCACAGACCGGCTCGTATATTGTACAGAGGGATGTATACAAGTATGTGACAGGGTATTATATCATTATAGTATGAATTGACTAAATTTAATATAGTTTAACAATGATAATCATCCTAAACTCAAATGCTTCAATCAATGCTACATATAATCCATCATCAGGGTCATTTTTAAAGCTATTTATGTATGCCACAGTGTTGTATGTTTACAAAATGGTATTATTATTATTATTATTATTATTATTATTATTATTATTATTATTTACAAAAAAGCGCTGAATCCGAATGGGTTATAGAACATTTTGCATGTTAACGTAACATAGTTTATAAATAAATATGACAGGAAAATTATTATTCACATTAACTAATTCTCGTGAACAATATACCTAAATATCTGTGTTGTTAACCTGCTCTGCTACGTATATGGATATAGCAATGTTAAAAAAAAAGATGCTTACAATGTATACTAGGCCGAAATATGAGTATGCAGTGATGATATGGTGTCCTCACCGTGAAAAAATCGTGGATAAGTTGCAAAAACGTCCATAGAAGAACTACAGCCATCAAATATGCAAAAAAAAATTGATGAACAAATTATTGAAGACAACATCACGAGTATAGCTCTGCTCCAGTAGCTACAAATTGGTAATTGTACGTTAAGTCAGAAAAAATGCTTTATTTTATAGGTTCTCTATCATCGAATAGCCTGTTAGAATCTCATAATACCTCACTGCATGCATAGGCTTCTTGCACTTAGAAGTAAACCAAGAAAACTGCCTAATAACATGATTTTATTCATAATTGGGGTATTATGAATAAAATCATGTTTATATGGTTATTAATTAGATTTTCTTAAAAAAAAAAAAAAATGTTTCATTTTTAATATATTTAGGCCATTTAATATAATAATACATGCTATATAAACGATATTAAAACAAAGAAATAACAAGAAAACTCGGAACTTCTAACTTTATAGTTTAGCTAAATAATTTTCTTACATAATGTTACAAATTAATATCTGGCTTCATCTCTTTCCTCCTTTCCTTGTGTAAAACAGATGAAACAGTTATACAAATTCTTTAGATAGGTTCCGTAAATTGAGCCATATTATTTTACGTAATTTTTGGGGAGGTTTGGTTTGATTACAAAAATTTTTCATAACTATATTTGACTGGTTTGCCTCATAGGGATTTGTCAATCTTCAGTTGATCCCAAATTAACAATATATAACCTAAATATAAGCATTAGAATTTTACTCTTGTGATATTTGTTGTTGTTATACCTGCTTTTCGTGGGGAGTATCCTAGTCTGTATATGGTCTAATGTAGAAACGTGTACATACATATACAACCATTTCTAATTCAAATGCATCAGTGAGTACTAGATTTTGCTCTTAAATTTAAATTTATTGATCAACGCCATTCATCTTGAGTGAACACACACACACACACACACACACACACACACACACACACACACACACACACACGCATTTATGTTTTCAGTAAGATCAGCTAATTTGGATGTCACTCAAATTGGTTAGCCTGAATTTACTGCCCCCTTCTCATGTAATTTGTGATCCAATATTTGTATAACACAGTATTTATCAAACTAATATAAAAGTTAAGAAAGAATTGCAAAGTTCCATTAAAAGGTTGTGTTTAGTATCGGCACAATCGAATAGAAAAATGCAATTTATTTAAGGGTTCAAGCTCCTCGTGAGGTTCGCTGGTGCAGTGAGGGGCTTTTCATCCAAGGAACTGAACCCTTCTTACGCTACTTTAGATCGAACCTTAATGATTTTATTCCCCCAGGCGATATATGACCCCTATGAGTCTAGCGCTTCCCCAATAATGTAATAATAATAATAATAATAATAATAATAACAACTAGATTTCAAGATTTATTATTATTATTATTATTATTATTATTATTATTATTATTATCAAAACGAAGCGCTAAATAAAAATTTATTACAAGAGCAATTTTGAGACACTCGTGTCTTCACACCACAAAATCTTAACTAATGCTACATGTTTACAACAAATTTCTACAGATAATTCAATCTTTTAGGACAACTCAAGCTATATCGTATACTGTCTTTAGTTATTATTATTAAAATTAAGGGAGAAATGCTAAACCAGTAAGGATCAAGCAGCGCCTTGACAATGGGAGGATATGTCCAGGCGCTGTCTTGAGTTGTTTACACATGAGGCTGAAGGGTAGTATTCCAAGTTCACCTTATTGATTTACCATCTTTATTATGCACCCCTACCAATTTTGTGGGTGGTAGTAAAAAACAACAGGCGCATAATGGGTCTAAAGTGGCTTGTGGTTCGGCGCTAGAAAATTCGGTTCACAACCTAATGAACCCGGGTTCGTGTGAACTAGTCTACGCACATGCTGCCCATGTTCACTTAGTAGTAAATATGTGCCTTGGTGTTAGCTGGCTGCTGTGGCTCGCATCCTTTAAACTAGGTCGAGATATTGTAACGGCTCTTAACCTGAAAATTTAAACTGTGCAAAAAGGACTGAACCCGAATGTTATTTGGGGTAAGTAAATTACAGTGGTAATGCGTTATTTACAATAGGCCAAGTCTGAATACTTGGCTAGGAGTTTTAGTGTTTATATGGATAAAATATTCATATATTTGTGAAAGAACTGTACATAAAAGTAATGTACATAATGAGGTAAGATGTGAGAATAATTTTCATGACAAGGTTACATAAGATCGTACACATTACCAGATATGTTTGTAACGCACTACTTAGTTTATTCAGATAACTCGCTCACTGGCTGCCAAAGGGGGTGTGTGACATAAAACTGGAGGTACCGTTAATGGTCCCATGTTAAGTAAAAGGACACAAATGTAACTAATGTGACATTTTATTGTGGCAACGTTTCGCTCTCCAGGAGCTTTGTCAAGCCGCTCCTGGAGAGCGAAACGTTGCCACAATAAAATGTCACATTAGTTGCATTTGTGTCCTTTTACTTAACATATTGTCGGTAATTCTACCAATATTAATACATATATCTACTGAAGAAGCTTACTGTGTAGGCGAAACGTTTTGGGAATAAAGATACTAAAAAGCTGCACATGTATCTTATTCATTAACTTGTCGGTATTGTATATAAGTATTATAATGATATTTTTTTTCCTACCAGCCCCAGGTACTTGACACTGACAGGTACTTCCACATCCTTTCCCGTATAGGGAAAGTTATTGTTCACTATGTGGTAATATAAATCAGGAGTTATCGCATTGTTTGGTCAATATCAGTTCGCGAGAATTAACGTCCAATATGGCTGACACGTGTAAATCAGGTGACTTTAGTCACATGATTGCAAATCCTCAATATAAGGTTACTTTGTGACTTATTACCGGAGTATTAGAACTAGGGATAAAACTTGTCGTCCATTCATAGTGCAAGAAGAGAGTTTATCCAGATCCATTTTTTATTAAAAAATTGCCGCTGTATTTAATGTAACATAATTAAAAATTGCAAGACTGTTTCTATGGAGTGCATCATGTTTAAATGTAACTGAATGACTCCACAAGTTTGACAAGAGCGTCATACAGTTTCAGATATTTTTAATTGACAACTTTTGAAAATAGCAGCAATAGAAAAAATCTTAAAAGGCAAAACGATGTACAATTAATCTGACTTCACAAAAATTTAAAGGCTCTACAACTTCCCTTATGTTCTAAAAGATTAAGTACGGATCTAGCACCGGCACTGTGGAATTATTTTTTTAGTTTTGGTGATAGTGGTAATGTATTAGATATTTTAGAAGATATAAAAAAAAATCGGACGCGGGTCTTAGTCATATAATGACCCAGTTAATGAAGCTTTTAGTTATATAACTAAAGCTTTCCACTGGCTTCTTGATTCACCCCGTAAAAAAGACATAACATCATAAAATGAGACGGCAGGACTTCAAACCCAAGGAAAAAATAAACATAAGCAGTATAATGTGATCCTTTATTAACGTTTCGCCCACACAGTGGGCTTTATCAAGTCACAAACAGATCTGTTTGTGACTTGATAAAGCCCACTGTGTGGGCGAACGTTGTCAATAAAGGATCACATTATACTGCTTATGTGTTTATTTTTCCACTGTGTCGGTATTTTATACCATTTATTTCCACTTCAAACCCATATACAATAGGCACAACATTTCATCAAGTTTATTTCATGAAATCTTAATATTTTTTTCGTATTAATTGTTAATTGACAAATTAATCAATTTGAACTTACAATAATAAAATGCCTTATTTATTTTTTCGAATAAACAATCGTACGTATTTACAAATTTAAAAGAACAATTATTTTCACGACACTAGTCAAAAAATATCATAACAGCGGTGAGTAGCTTCTGGTGCCTATCCCTGATGGCTGCAAGGCACAGTGCCGATATTTCGCTCTACGTAGAGCCTTATATTGACTTAATAAAGTTTTACACAGTGCTGTATGACCAAAATGCGTTTATCGCCTATTTTGAAATAATAATATAGTGAAACGTTGTTCTAATAAAATGATTCTGCAACATGTATATTGTCTTTACTACTGTCTGAGGTACACCATTTGGATCAGTACATATGTAACACAAAAGACAATGTTTCGATCAAGAGAGCTTTATTAAGACTTTCGCTCAGAAAGCTTTATCAAGTCATAAAACTATACTTGAGCGTAAATGTTATCTTAAAAGCTTGCACTGCTCCACGAGTCTTTGTGTTATACACTCTACTTTGTATTCCCCACGTCTTCACGTGTATTACAAGATAACAATATACACATAATATATTGTAAGACCACTATCACTCATTTAATATTCTAACTGCTAATTGCGGCTCCAACGCAAATTGATTTATTGCTAAAAATAATATCTACTTAAGTCATTGTATTAATTGTTCTTAAATGACAGTTAACTAGCGCTTGAAGACCAGTTCTGACGTTAGATGCAATAACAATGATAATAATAATAATATTATTATTATTAATAATAATAATATTATTATTATTAATGGTGATGCGTAAAGCTCATAGGGATCATACAGAGGTTGAGAAGTGGGAGATAATCAGGTTTAAGGCAGAGGGAAGATAGTTTCAATTTCTTGGATCAAGGGCCTTTTACCGGTATCAAGGCAACCCTCCCCATGATTATAATAATAATTTGGAATCAAACTTGAAATAGCAATTACAGCTGATATATTTGTTAGAATTTTGACCGTATGGCTTATTCCAACATCTTAGTTTAATACTGTTACAATAAGTGATATAATTAAGCGGTCTCTAAGAAATCAGTCATATTTGATGATGAATCTAATTTAATAAGAAAATATTAATCCATTTCTAAAGTATATTTTTTGGGGGGAGGGGGGAAAGCGCTAAACCAGCAGCTGTTATACAGTGCCTGAGGAAAATAAGTCAATAACGTTTGATCCAAGTAAAGGGAGGGTAGCCCACGTTATTTTGATGAAGAGTGGCTTATCAGTATCAAAGCACTTCCTTGAAGGGTCTAAAATATGAATAAAATATCAAAGATATTAATAAAAGAGTATCCCACTGTAACATTCTACATTTCTACTTGTTTTGCAAAAAAATAGTGTTCCCTAATCAATTTTCATTATTCATTTCATGATAAATAAAATGCCAGGTGCGCTTTTCACTTATGTTATTAATAATACAATTATTAACTATCTTATTTTTCACAGGCATAAATATTTTAAGATTAATGGGACCAAGAATCTATTTTA